>BQNB010068919.1:0-33678 GCA_026074375.1 Tanacetum coccineum
ATAGGTTTATGCAGGTTTACAAAAGAATTACAAATTTTAAATATTGCACATTTTATTTTTCAGAAATACTAAAAAAATTTGAATTTTTACATTCCTGGAGACGTGACGCCGTCGGGTGTTAATCCCGACGCCGGCTCCAGCGTCTGTGAAAAATTCTTCTTCGTTTTTAATGAGAAATTTCCTGTACGCAATTTTATTAGTTAAATCTGAATAAAGCACTACATAAAAACCTGGAATTAATCATTACAATCATATGACTCGAAACTGACGCGAATCAATCTAAACAATTTATTTTAAATGTTTGAATTTGGTTCTTAAAAACCGAATATATTTCCTTACACTTATTTTATTGCAAAATACCCTTGATTGCAAATAAGACGAAGTTATAAACAAACAAAGCATGATTACAAAATTTATTCAAACATAATAAAACAAACAATAAAGAATTAAAACACACGACACTCCTAAGTGCGGGAAAAATAAACATTGGGTTGCCTCCCAAGAAGCGCTTTTCTTTATTTATGAGTCTTGTAGCTAGACTCGAAGTCACACGTTCAAGTGTCATAGAAGTGGTCCAAGTCGATGATCTTCCTTGGACTTTCTCTCTCGGAGAGCTTTCTAGTGGTGGGGATCAATTGTAGGGTTTTGGTAAACTCTTCTCCATCTGGATCAATCAGTCTAATCTTGGCATGCCATGCTTTATCTCCGTTTTTGGGTGGTTTGTTCCAGTTTATTGGGTTGTTAATTAAGTCCTTCGATTCCCACATGTTACTCTTAAGGTTTATGGGTATGGCTCTTAAAAATTCAACCATTTTTCTAAACACAAGGACATCTCTAAAATGATTAATCTCAACATCTCTAGCAATTTCCCATTCTCCGGGCAAATGGCAATCTAAGAAGTCTTTCCTAGCGTAGTAAGGGATTTGTGGGCCTGCTCTATCCGAGCTAGGGCGTGGTTTGTATGATTCCCCTTTTCCAAGCGTGGTCTAATATGGTGCTTCCTCCTCACCTAAATCGACTCCTTTTACACCGAATACCGACCTAGTGATTCCTTCTTTTACTGCTATCTTGGTCATCCTACAGTCTATAACTACATTGGCGGTTGCAAGGAATCCTCTTCCTACAAGCAAAGGGGTTTCGGGGTCTTTCTTCATGTCGATTACGTAGAAATTATTTAATAGTTTCAGTTTTCCTATGTGGACCTCTACGTCTTTGACAATTTCTACTGGGTAAGATTTGGTTCCATCAGCCACCGAAGATATGTTCAGTCTCTTCTGTGGAAAACTAGAAGGGGCTTGAATAGTTTACCACTTTTTAATTTGATGTATAGTTTGTTTATAAAAACTTAGATTCGACTTTATGTGATCTCAATATGTGCACAATATGAACAATACAAATAAGTAAATAAATGATATGAAAGACAAGAGATAAGAGTTAGAAAGATCAAACCACAACACAAGGATTTATAGTGGTTCGGTAACGAAACACTTCTTCCCCCTACTCTACTCCCCGAGCACCAAACTCGAAAGTTCTCTTCACTATGTCAACAAACTCCCTTTAGGCGAAGAAAACCGTACACAACTAAGCTTACACTGATTTCTGACACTAAGCCAAATTTCGAGTTCTAATCCTAGTTAGAACCAATCTATCACAACTTTTGTCTTTTGAGGACTAAAATACTAACCGCACTACTTCACAACAATTCATAACTTCACTTCACTCCACAACTTCTCTTCACTTCACTACTCCACTTTACTTCACAACTTCACTACGCTTCACAACTTCACTTCACCTAGACCCACAGAATAGATCACACCAATCTAACACTACTTACTAAGATCACCATGATCTAACTATACTTACAATGATCACCACAATCTACCTATCACACACAACTACGATACACACCTTCACAATATACACAAATGATTTACAAGATATAACACAACTTCACAACACCACCAACTAAACTATAACACTTCTTGACTTGATGATAGGAAGTATTCTTCTTTTGTATTTGAGAAATTAATCTTGAATCATTTGGAAACAAAAGCTTATGATTAAATGATCAAAGAATTGTAGAAGATGTGTGGACTGATTTAAGACAGAAAAGAATGAGTGCAAAAGGTGAGAAAATGAGTGGAGAAAAGCCCACTATTTATAGACAAGCTGGGGAACGTTTTTGTCTGGCCGACCCCCTTATAATTAAGGGGACCGCCCTTATAATTAAGGGGACCGCCCAGACTAGGACGCTCCCTTTTTTGTCTTTTCCATGGGAGGTGTTTTCTGGAACATTTCTAGCCATTTTTAGGTAGAAAATTTGAATTCAAAATATTTATTTTGAATAAAACATTACTTTTTAAATGTAGAAAATGTTTTGTAAAAGTTATAAAAATGTTTGTAACATTTTATAAAAAATGTGAGGTTGAATAAAAATTCCTTTGATCATAAAATGCATTAATCATTTATTACCTTTAAGTGATTTAATTTTTGAAATGAAATTTTACTACTAATTACTTGTTTACGTTTTAATTTTACATTGAGCGTTTTTACATTTTGTGATTATAAAAACGTAGTGAAATCGAAAAATATTAATAACATTTTTAGGCATTATTTCTATCAAAAATCTCCCCCTTTTTGATGATTACACAATCTAAACTCATTAAATGTAAAATTATTTTTAAATAAGTATTTAGTGAGTTTTATTTCCATTTTCCCCCTTTTTGTAGACTCAAAAAGGTTTCGTCGATGATTACGCGTATAATCGACGGTATAAACGCTCCCCCTTGATGTATGCTCCTCCTCGTTCGAGGGTACCAAGGAATCGAGTTGTGGTAACTTTGCTACAAAATCAAGTTAGAAGAACAAGACAACCATATTCTAACATATAGCAAATAAAGAAGAAAAATACTAAAGCATGTTGATAATGTTTGACAAGTATCAAGGAATTTGTGTAAACCAATAAACACAAATACATATATCAACTAGACTCATCATCTATATAAGTCATTCAACCAACCAAAGATTTTAAAGACAAGCAAGTGCAATCTTAAACATATAAGACTAAAAACCATTCATAAAAATTGTGTATAAGACACAATCATGCATACATCAAATTGAAATAATATGCTTGAAAAATACTAATACAACATACATAAAAGTAAACTACAAAGTTCCTAATATTCCTAGAATTCCATAAGACTTGCTTGCAAAAGGTTTGGTTGACATTTATTTAAAACATAAGTGACTAAAAATAGAGTACGTTTAGTTTGGAGAAAGTGATGGTGGTGGTGGAGAACTTGGTGGTGGTGTTTGTGAGAGCATGTGTTGGATATAGGAGAACATATATTGAAGTTCTTCACTTAAACCAATGATAAGTCTACGGTTGTGGATGCAACACAAGCATGTTGGTCTATGTGCTTCAAGTAGATTCTAAGAAATAAGATGACCAAAAATAGGTGGTGAGGGTATTGACGGTGATGGGGTATTAAATTAGATATCAAGTGGAGTAATTAGTGAAAAAGTGAGAGTAATGTCCATTGATCCACTTGCTTGAGTTGGAGGTGGTGGCGGTACTCTTGGAGGAGGAGACATTGGTGAGTTCAAGTAACCATTAGTTGATGGTGATGTGGAGGTTGGTGATTTGGGTATGTAGTCAATGGAGGAAGAAGAAGTATCTTTAGTTGATGGTGTTTTTGAAGGTGCATTTGGAGCACTAGGTGATGGAAGTTGATGTTTGGGGGATGGGGTTTTAGTGTCATCTTGAGTTAAATCCACAAACAATTGTTTTGGTGGAATGATGTTGATTTTTGGTCTTTTGGAAGCTTTGGAAATGAAAGCTATAGTGGATGCCATGGAGGTTTATGGTGATTGATAATGAATGAAGAGGATGATGAAATGGTGGTAAACATTTGGAGGGAATTTATTGGAAGATAGTTGTTTGAAAATGGAATAAATTTGAATTAGTTTAGGGTTTTCCAAAGTATGTTCGAGTTTTATGGGTAAGGATAGCTGAGGGTAGGTAAAAAAGAGTCAAAAAGCAGAAAGAAACATTAAAACCCATGATTTATGTGGTCGGCCCCCTTAATTATGGTGTCGGTCCCCTTATTGATAAGGGGGCCGCCCTTATGAGCTAAGGGGCTGCCCATCTGATACTTTTCAGACGACTAAAATTTTTATTTTTGCTAAAATTTTGTAAGAAAGGTGATCAATTTGCCACAAGTCCCATGTGAACATATATATGCATGAAACAAACATTTTTGCATTTAACGTATAAAGATTCATGAAAATGGAAATGCATGATTAAATTCTAATAGTCTTAACTAATAATCCATAATAGTTAAAGGTCATAAGCAATCTAAACACATTCAAGTTCTTCTGACTAAGTCGGGTTATCATCACATAAATGAGTAAACATAAAAATTAGAACTAAGTACACATAACCAAATCTTAAACAAACTAAAAACATTAGTCAACCATTATCATTTCTTCTTTTTGCTAAAGACTCCTTTTAGTGCTTTTCCGAATGTCTTGAAGCCTCCTGTAACTTCCTCATGCATCTTTTGCGTTTGATTGAGCAAAGCGGTTTGTCGCTCGAAGAGAAGATCATCATCTTGTTCATAAGAAGTGGGAATGTCGTATTTTTCGTAATTGACTGGTGAGAGGGAGTTAAGACAAATGGTAGAAGATGAAATGCTAGCTCGAGAAATCCCTTCATTGTCATCATCATCTTCTTGATGAGATGATGATCCATAGTGATGAGTGGATGAAGAAGATATGGAATGACAGGCTTTATGAATGCCACGGTCGCTTCGAGGTTTGCGAGTTTGCCTAAGAGCTAGAAGAAGCATGACTTGATCAACAACATTATAAATTCCATTGTCAAGGTGAAGGTAGTGTTCCATGACATATCAAAAAAGACGTGTCAAGAACATGCCATAAGGAAGATGTGCTTTTGGAGTAGCCCTAGCACTTTTAATTATTTTGACAAAGAAATAGGCAAGATTATATTATTGCTTGGCTAGAATACAATATAATATATGAGCGAGGCAAGCTGGGAGATGGTCACGGTGGCTTCCTAGTCCAAACATATTCTCACGAATGAGTTCTTCCCATCGCTTCAAGTCTTTTCTAAGTTCTTTGGTTAGTACTTGATTTGGTGAAAGAGTAACGGTTTTACTTTTGATGGTACGGTTTGACTCAACACGTTGAAATTGAAGAAAATGATAAATTTCTTTGGGAGTAAAAAGGTCGGTATGATATGGTCCCTCGATCTCTTAGAAGAATGCAAGAGATGGGAGATCCTATTCATTTGTGAAGATGGCTTGACCATTGTATGGAATTCTGAGAATTTGACCAAAGTGTGCGAGTGCGAGAGTGATGAATTCGTTTTGAATCATGAAGGAAATTAGGATGAAACCGGAGTCATCTCTTTGAAGAGTGAATTGACTATAAAAGTCTAGGATAAAACAAGGAACAATTGGCTCATTGATTTCGTAGAGACAATTAAGACGTATGTTGGAAAAGCAACGATCGATGTGATTAGATGTGTAGTAAAGTTGATCAACAACTCTACCCTCATGAATGCATCAATCTTCGATAGGTTTGTAGAAGTTTGCGATAGTGGGAGAAATACCGGGTGTTTGGGACACTTTGGGAATGTAAGAGCGGGTAAGAGAAGTATCACCAACTATTGCTTGGGGCATGTTTATCACCTAAACAAGACAATCAACAAAATAAAATTATTACTATAATAGAGATATATAAAAAATTGATGTGGAACAAAAATTACTTCGACTCTAAAAATAAAAACCTAAGAAGTAATCTAAACGTTCCTTAATTTATTTTTGACTCAATCTAGAGTATCGAAAATATATATTAATTATATATTTCGACACCTAGTATAATCTCGTCAAGTGTTTCGATGCTAAATAAGTAGAGTAGGGATTATTTTGATCTTAGACTAACATTCTAGGAGATAATCCAAATGCTCTTTTATTAACATACGACTTGACTAAGAGCGTCGAAAGATATACATTAAGTTGTATATTTCACCGACTAATAGTGAGTTCATTTCTTGTGACTTAACACAAATGAAATAAAGTTTATTTTGACTCAAAACTTATAATTTGAAATGTTAAACCAAACGCCCCTTTATTTTAGGAATTTTATTTGATACATCAATACATTTATAAATTATATATCTTGATGACTAATACAAGTTCGTTATGTGTCTATACACGTGACAAAAGTGTAGTGATGGTTATTTCGACTCTAGACTATGATCCTAGGATATGAACCAAACACCCCTTTATTTTTATAAAATTTCACCCATTGATTCGAAAAATATATATTGAGTCATGTATGCTTTGATAATCAATATATGATTATTTTTAGCATGTTTTTGGCATGACTCAACAATGTACGAGTTCTTGTTTGAAATTTTCTAGTATAAAAATTTTCGAAAATGTATGTATATTCAAACCAAAAAAAATTTAGTGATTCAATCCTATAGAATATTTCGAATTCCTATTACTACGGGAATCATTATAGTTATGAATTTCCTAGACCAATTCACAAAAAAATAGAAAAGACACAAATATTGTGAAAAATACCCAATTTTGATTAAGAAAAAAATTGTATGAAATCAAATAAGAAAAGTAAAAAAAACTTATAATAGGTGTTGTTAATCAAGTTGTTGGTGTTTTCCCCTTGCGAATTTTGATCGATTAGGTGTTTGAAGGTTTGAATTTTGATAGTTTGGGGTGTGTGTTTTCATCACAGTAGCAGTAGGGAGAGAGGAAGAACAAAAATGGAGTGTTTGGTAATCAATTTTGAGAAAGGAAGGGTGTTTGGAGAAATACAGAGGCCGGACCCCTTAAAGATAAAGGGAACGCCCCTTTATAACATGGTCGATCCCCTTAGTGATAAGGGGCCAGCCTATCTGACGACCAAGTTTTTCTTGGTTTTTTGATTTTGACTAGTTTTGTCAATGTACAATTATCAAAATACGTTAGGAGCTACTAGTAATATTATTTTAAATAATCTAGTTGTCGAAGGAATGGCGTTGAAGATGAGAGAAAAATACTTGACACACTTAATTAACTTTTTGTTAAATTAAGTAGGCTTAAATAATTTCCAATGAAATAATTAAGTTGTCAAGATTTTTCGATTGAGAGGCGGTTTAGAGATGATTTACGAATTTTAATTGACATTTTAATTAACCTTTCGTTAATTAAAAATACTTTGGTTACTTTGGATGAGATAATCAAGTTGCCAAGCCAAGAGAAGATTTAACGAGGATTTAGTGACGTTTTCAATAAACTTCTTGTTAATTGAATAGATTAATTGCTTTTGATGAAACAATTAATTGTCACGATTTAGAGTGTTTGCGAGCGAGAGAGATGATAAAAACGTGGCGATAAATTAATAGAATGGAGTTAAGACTCGATAAGACGGTTCCGATAGACGTATTTGATTGATGACGTGTAGTCGAGCCGGACGTCGTAGTCAAAAGGAGTTTGTTTCATCTATAGTTTTTTGATGTCATGCCTTTCCGACGTAAAATGTAAAACTAATCCTACTTCTATGTTAATTATTACCCACCAACTCACTTTTATTCATCTACGTGAGTTCGCTACAAGTGGACATAGAAGATTTTCATTTTATAGTGGTACATAGTCCATTTTGTCGAGGTTGTTCAGTGTCTTAAATCCTAATTGTTTCCATTTTTCACTGAACAGGCTGACAATCGGCAAAAGATGTTGAGCTAAACTCATCTCCTTTGTCCTTCCCTCTAACTAAGCATGAGACCCCCATCACTCTCCCACTCCAGTCATTGCTTTTCTTTCTGTAATTCAACTACGTGAGAGAAGAGTTCATAATGACTAATTTTCTCTTAATTCTAGAAAGCCAACAAATGGCATTTCTAGAGACTATACTATTTTCTCAAGCTTAACTTTACTCTATTAACTATAACCTTTTAGTTTAGCAAATATTATTTGTAGCATAATATCACATAGTCATTTAACACTTTGCACATAATCTATATTCTAAGTAATTGGGAAAGAAAGCGTACCTTTGCCTACAATGTGTTTTCTTCAACATCTTCAAGTGAGCAAGCTTTGAAGGAGAAATCTTTTGGTAATCCCGTCATAAAGTTTTAAGAATGTATTCACTCATCGGATTCCAAACAGTGTTCATGAACAACTCAACTTAAATGTTGTAACGACTCAACCACTTGGTCCCCAATGTCTCATGGGTCCAAAATTGTTAGTCCCGAACATATTTTGCATAGGTTGCATTTGATTCGGATACATATAGGGTGGACATATTCCCCACGGAGAGAAGTTTGGTTGTTGTGAATAATTCCACATTGAATGATTATTATTAGGGTAATTTTGTCTACCTTGATCTCTCCTAGGTTGTGGTGTTTTAGACCGAGGGTGAGAGTTATTAGTTCTTTTTGGAGGAGTTTTAGATCTCATTTTAGGTTTAGTAAATCCGACTCCGGGTTTTAAGGAAGGTTTATAAAAACGTTTTACTTCGTCGTCGCTTGCAATAGGAATTTTAGTATTGTTTATAAGCATAAATTTTGGTCTTGGGCTTGAGTTTAATTCTACTAATTTTTCTTTAGACTCAACCTCTTGTGACTTTACAAAATTTACTTGTTTAGTCTCACTAGTTGATCCTTTGGTAAAATTAAATCCTAGACCGGTTTTATCTCCGGATGGTTTTTGAAGACTTATTATTTTCTTAAGTGAGTGACTACTATTTTAGATTGATTAAGCTTAGAAAATGCTTCTAAGCTTTTCTTTTTTCAATCCTTGGTCTTGACATATTTTACATTCTTCATTTGCCTTCTTACCCTTTTTTATTCTAGATAATTTATTTTTTAGTTTTAGTACTTCATTTTCTAATTGATCTTAATTAGTTTTAGTGATTTATTTTTAGCCATGACTTTTAGACCTACTTTGCATAATCGATTATATTCACTATCTAAGTCTTTTTTATCTAACGATGATTGGTCATCACTAAAGAATCCGGTTTTAAAGTACCTCATTAGATGCTTTAGCCATAAGACATTTTTCGTCCTTAGTCTTTTCTTCTTCATCTTCGTCGCTATCACTACTATGAGCTCCTCAATGATTTCTTTTGTTTATAGTTTCTTGATAGTTTTAGACAATCTATAATGAGATGATTTTGGATCTCCAATTTAAAAGCATTTCCTTATTTACCTTTCCAGCTTTTGTATCTTTATTTCTTTGGGACGACTTTCTTTCATCATATGGTTGTCTTACGAATCTTCCTCGTCTTTTGAAAAATTTCTTGAAGTCTCTCACGGCCATGGCGTATTCTTCGTCTTCACTATCAGAGGTCGAACTATCTTTATCACTAGATTCCTTTTTAGCCTTTAAGGTTAGAGATCTATTTTGTTCTCTTTTGCCTTTAACTATTTCAAAATCTTTCTTTATTTCCACTTTCATAACTTTCAGGTTTCAATAAGTTCATCAAGCGATAGTGATGTTAAATCCTTTAACTCTTCAATAGCCGTAACCTTTGCACGCCAATTTAGGTATGAAAGTTGCCCCTAAGAAATTTTCTAACAATAATTCTTGCTAGCAAAAACCCTTTCATGAGTGTTTTTAGACTAGGTAATAATAGTTTAAATCTAGCAAATGCATTAATCTATCGATCTTCTTCGAAATTGGAAAATTATTTCATATTGTTAAACAAGAGGAATCTATTTTATTATATTTGACTTGACTATTACCTTGGTGTTGTGATTATAAAGTATCCCAATTTTTTTTTGCGGTTTTTACTCATAAAAGATGCTTTCGATTATTTCTTACGTTGGTAAAGCCTTTTAAATCACCATTTTTGCTTCATTTATTTTTAGCAAGTTTCTTTTTAGATTCATGTTTTATTTATCAAATGGTACACTTTCATCCTTTTTAGTTTCGGGGATTATTTTAAATAGAGAGGAAAAATCACAATAGTTAATAACATGCAAAGATCTAGATTTTTTGATTTCACATAGTTTCGAAATCTATTTTCAATAAATAAAGTCCTTACTTTCAAATAGTGGTGGTCTTTGCATAGATTGCCCTTCTAAGTATTTTTCCAATTTCATAGATCGATCAAGTTTTAAAATACAATTTATTTTAAAAATCTTGTTTAACCTGGCTTTGATACCAATTGTGGAAAACTAGAAGGGGAGTTGAATAGTTTACCGCTTTTTAATTTGATGTATAGTTTGTTTATAAAAACTTAGATTAGATTTTATGTGATCTCAATATGTGCACAATATGAACAATATAAATATGTAAATGAATGGTATGAAAGACATAGAGATAAGAGTTAGGAGATCAACTACATACAAGGATTATAGTGGTTGGTAATGAAGTCCTCTTCGCCCTTACTCCACTCTCGAGCAAAAGTCGAGATTCTCTTGGTCTATTGTCAACAAAACTCTCTTTAGGCGGAGAAAAACGTACACAACTAAGCTTACACCGATTTCCGACACTAAGCCAAATGTCGAGTTCTAATCCTAGCTAGAACCAATCTAACACCACTTTTGTATTTTGATAAAATACTAACCGCACTACTTCACAACAATTCACTACTTCACTTCACTTCACAAATTCTCTTCACTTCACTACGCTTCACAACTTCACTACGCTTCACAACTTCCCTACGCTTCACAACTTCACTACACCTAGACACTACTATGATCACATCAATCTAACACTACTTACTATGATCATTACGATCTAACTATACTTTCAATGATCACCACAATATAACTATTATACACAACTATAATACACACCTTCACAATATACACAAATGATTTACAAGATATAACACAACTTTACAACACCGCCAACTAAACTATAACACTTCTTGACTTGATGATAAGAAGTATTCTTCTCTTGCACTTGAGGAATTAAGCTTGAATCACTTGGAAACAAAAGCGTATGATTAAATGATCAAAGGATTGTAGGAAGATGTGTGTTGATTTAAGGAAGAAAAAAATGAGGCAAATGGGTTGAAGGAAAATAAGTGGGGAACAGTCCATTATTTATAGACAAGCTGGGGAGCATTTTTGTCCGGCCGACCCCCTTAATTCGTGTGCCGGTCCCCTTATAATTAAGGGGACCGCCAAGACTAGGACACTCTCTTTTTTGTCATTTCCAAGGTAGGTGTTTTCTGGAACATTTATAGCCGTTTTTTTAGGTAAAAAAATTTAAATTCAAAATATTTATTTTGAATAAAACATTTCTTTTAAATACAAAAATGTTTTGTAAAAGTTATAAAAATGTTTGTAACATTTTATAAAAAATGTGAGGTTGAATAAAAATTCCTTTGATCATAAAATGCATTAAGCATTTATTTATTCATACCTTTAAATGATTAAATTGTCGAAATGAAAATTTACTACTAATTACTTGTTTACATTTTAATTTTACATTGAGCGTTTTTACATTTTGTGATTATCAAAACGTAATGAGATCGAAAAATATTAATAACGTTTTTAGGCATTATTTCTATCAACACTAGCTTACTAGGTGGAGGAGCAGGGTTGCGTCACGATCATCATCACCTACCACTTCTACTCCAGAGATCCCTAATGCTCCCATTCCACCCGCACCATCTGCTGTTGTCGCACCATCTACTAATATCATCTCACCTGTTGATGCACCACCCGGGATTCGTCGATGACGAGTTATTCTTATCCGACCCGGGCAGGACATTCCCATCGGTCGACTTTACCGTACTCATCCTGGTGGGCCATGTAGGGCTTTGACCGCGAGGAAGTCGGTTAGACCTTTACCTTCTCATCGTTTAGCATTGAGGTACATATCCCATCACTTGGATCGTTTTACTTCCGGATCATCATCAGATCATTCATCATCTGGGCATTCTATTTTGGGTCATTCTTTATCCGGACACACACCACCAGACACCACCATTGCTGATTCATCTGCACCATCGAGATTGGTTTATCCACCACTTGCTAGGACTCCACAGTATAGCGAGGCCTATTGCCGTTGGAGGTCTGCCCCATTATCTACCATGTATCCACCGATGACATCTAAGTCGTCAGCTGGGGATTCTTCTTCTGAGTCATCTGCTGGACCATCTCGCAAGAGATGTAGGTCCCCTGCTGGTACCGTGACTTCATTTATCCATACTTTGAGAGCTTTAGTTCCTTCTCGTGCTGATGTACTTCCACCTCCCAAGAGGTTTAGGGATTTTATTTCACCGAAGGATAGTGTTGAGGAGGACATTAATACAGATGTGTTGGCGGATATCGAGGCTGATGCTACGACTGTTGAGGTTGCAGCAGATATGAATGTTGAGGCTGGGGTTGATGCAGGTATTGGTATAGAGGTCGATGTTAGGATTGATGTAGAGGATGAGGTTGAGGGCGAGGTCGATTCCAGTGATAGGGGTACTATGGAGGTTGGAGTGGATGTGGTTGCGGGATTGATATCCCTAATGATATGCTTATGCCCGATGTTGTGGAGAGTTTGGAGCAAGTTGAGGAGGTTGTGCAAGATATTTTTGGGCATGTTATGGAGATACCTCTTTAGAGGGTAGAGGACATTAAGACGGGACAAAGAGAGTTGGAGGTGAGGAGTTTGATTGCTAGTAGAGAGAGGGATGGTTTGCTTGATAGGGTTGCGTCCTTGGAGAGGAGCAATGCGAGACTTCAAGGCACCTTGATGATGGAAAGTGCGAGAGCTGATAGGTTTCGGCGATGCATAGGCTTTATGAAGACTAAGCTTAGGCAGATCCGCATGTTCTGCTACTATGACAGGATGCGATTTAGGAGATTGGAAACATTCGTTGTGAGGCGTTTGGGTTTTCGTCCATGATGTTGTGTATGGACTTTAGACTAGTGGTAGAACTAGTTGTTAGTAGTAGTATTAGCGTAAATCAAGTTCCTCATTATGGGTTGAGCGTAACCGAATGATGCTTTTATATATATGATATGAAAAGCTTATTATGATTCTCTCGCGTGTTCGTCTTTCATTGTTATTTACTCGTTCTGGCAAAACATGTTTATTGTATTTTTACCTTATAAATTCTATTTACCATTTATAATAGCTATATCCCGTATTGAATCTTACCGCGCGCTATGTCTTGTGTTTAGATCATGACTATCACTCGCTCTAGTATGACCTCGGAGGAAATTGAAGAACTTATTAACCAATGAGTGGCGGAGGCGTTGGCTGCTTATGAGGCAAACCGTGCTGCTGAATTTGCTGTTGAAAGTCAAAGCCAGAATAGAGATGATGATGACAACGGGAACGTTGGGGGAAATGGAAACGGAAATGGCGAGGGAAATGGAGACGGAAACGGTGGAGGAAATGGAAACGGAAACAAAGGAGGCAATGGGAATGGAAATCCCAATAGGAAGGATAGAGGTGTTATGCCTGTCGCCCATAAGTGTACTTACCATGACTTCGTGAAGTGTCAACCACTCAATTTCAAAGGAACTAAAGGAGTTATCGGTTTAACAAGATGGTTTGAGAAGATGGAGAGAGTATTTCACATCAGCAATTATCCAGAGAGGTACCAAGTTAATTATGCTACGTGCACCTTATTGAACAGTGCATTAACTTGGTGGAATGTACACAAGAGAAATGTTGGAGCTGATGCTGCATTTACTATGTCATAGAGAGAGCTTATGAAGCTAATGACTGAGGTGTATTGCCCAAGAAATGAAATTCAGAAAATGGAATCCGAGCTGTAGAACTTGACCATGAAGAATAATGATTTGGCTTCTTATACCCAAAGATTTCAAGAACTTACTATGATGTGTACCAAGATGGTCCCCGAGGAGGAAGATCGGGTTGAGAAATTCATTGGAGGTCTCCCCGATAACATCCAAGGGAATGTAATTACTTCTGAGCCCACAAGACTACAAGATGTTGTTCGTATTGCTAACAACTTGATGGATTAAAAGTTGAAGGGTTATGCTGTGAAAAATGCCTGATGGAGAATATAAGGAGAGGCTGGATGCTACAAAAGGACAACCCGTGGCAAAACCTACAAGAGACAGAATATTGGTGGACAAAGTTTGGAAAGAGCCTACACGGATGGTAACAATGAGGAAAAAAAAAAAAACAAAAATAAAAAAAAACAAAAAAAAAACAAAATAAAAAATAAAAGAAAAAAAAAGGGATTGTTGGTTTGGGCCTTTGCCTTACTGCAACAAATGTAAGCTACATCATGAAGGGCCATGTACTATGAAATGCGAGAAGTACAACAAGGTCGGGCATATGACCAAGGATTGTATGAACGATGTTGCTGCTACAACTACTCAAAGAGCCCCAGTAGTGAATCAGAGGGTTCCCACTTGTTTTGAGTGTGGAAGGCAGGGACACTACAGGAATGAGTATACCAAGTTAAAGAATCAGACACGTGGAAACAAAGCTGGGAAAAAGACCAATGAAGCTAGAGGGAAGGCATATGTGCTGGGAGGAGAAGAAGCTAACCCTGATTCCAACGTCGTTACATGTACGTTTCTTCTGAACAATCACTATGCTTCTATGTTATTTGATTCAGGCGCCGATAGGAGTTTTATGTCGTCTACCTTTAGAGCCTTGCTCGATGTTACCCCCTCTACGCTAAACGTTAGTTATGCTGTTGAATGAGCCGATGGAAGGATTACGGAAACCAATACTGTGCTTAGAGGCTATACATTAGGATTGTTAGGTCACCCATTGTTGGGAATTATACTTTGAGTTGATTATGACAAAACATATTAAAGATGGAGGACCTACAAGACAAAGCTGGAATAAAATTAATGTTGATTGAAGATTAATCAAACTGTATTTAATGCTCAACTAAAAGATAAAGATCAACATTAATGCTCATTGAAGATTAGTCAAATAGTATTTAATGCTGATTTATAGTTTCCTAATTTTATTTGATCTTATCTTGTCTTGTAAACTCTAACCCCTCTAGTATATAAAGAGGGGTAGGCATCTAGTATTGAGTATCTATCATAGTTAGATCTCTCCAATGAGAGTCTAATAGTTAGCTTATTAGTTTATGTAATAGTTCATAGTCGACTGATTAAAGTCGAATAGTATATAGTTTATGAATAAAAACCTTGTTCATAACATTGTTGTTCTTAATTGTTATTCCGCTGCGTGATCAATGTTATGATATCCTAGATGGGCAAAACGATCTATGAAGCCTACAATTAGGTTTCCTTCACTCTGGGGTAGGCCCCGGTCTTGTTTGTCAAAAAAGATAACGATGGATCTTTCAGATGTGTATCGCACTACGTGAACTAAACAAACTATGTGAAGAAACTGATACCCATTACCGAGAATCGGACTTGTTTGATCAGTTGAAGGACAGAATCTACTAATATCGACCTAAGATCTGTGTTCATCACCAACTTAGAGTTAGGAGGAAGACATTCCAAAAGACAGCGTTATAGGACATTGCTACGATCATATGATGTTTCAAGTGATGCCGTTTGGACTGACCAACGACGCGGTATTCATGGATCTGATGAATCAGGTGTGCAAGCCATATCTGGATAAATTCGTGATAGTTTTCATTGATGATATTTTGATCTACTACAAGAATAAGAAGGAGCATGAAGAGCACCTTAGGTTAATTTTGAGATTACTTAAGAAGGAGGAATTATACGCCAAGTTTTAAAGTTGTGGAATTTGGCTTTCAAGGTATGTTTCTCTGGTCCACGTGTATTGATAGTGAGGGCATTCATGTAGACCCAGCTAAGGTTAAGGCAATCAAGGATTGGGCATCACCAAAGACTCCGACAGAGATTCGTTAATTTCTGGTCTTGCTGGCTATATTACCGACGTTTTATCGAAGGGTTTCTTAAAATTTGCCAAGCTATGATGAAGTTGACTCAAAAGAGTGTGAAGTTTGATTGGAGTGAAAAGGTAGAATTTGATAGTCCAAAGTGATAGAAGTGGCAAGGATAAAAGTCAAAGTTGGGCATTATATCGTGCACCAAAACTCATAAATATATTAAGAAGGGTTGCTAAATTTTATGGCACAAGTTACGAAGAAGGAAACCAAAGACAAGTCGAAGGAAAAGCGACTTGAGAACGTGTCGATCGTACGGGACTTTCCAGAAGTCTTTCCAGAAGACTTGCCTAGATTACCACTGACTCGACAAGTTGAATTCCAAACCGACTTAGTCCTTGGTGTTGCACCTGTAGCACGATCCTCGTATAGATTAGCACCGTCAAAACTGCAAGAGTTATTTACTCAACTGCAAGAACTTTCTGACAAAGGGTTCATAAGACCAAGTTCCTCACCCTAGGGAGCTCCGGTCTCATTTGTCAAAAAGAAAGATGGATCTTTTCGGATGTTTATCGACTACCATGAACTAAACAAACTTACTGTGAAGAACCGATACCCACTTCTGAGAATTAAAGACTTGTTTGATCAGTTACAAGGGTAAAGAGTCTACTCTAAGATCGACCTGAGATCTGGTTATCACCAACTCAGAGTTCGAGAGGAAGACATTCCAAAGATAGCATTTAGAACATGTTACGGTCACTATAAGTTTCAAGTGATGCCGTTTGGACTGACCAATGCACCGGCGGTATTCATGGATCTGATGAATTGGGTATGCAAGCCATATCTGGATAAATTTATGATAGTTTTCATCGATGACATTTTGAACTACTCCAAGAATAAGAAGGAGCATAAAGAGCACCTTATGTTAATCTTGAGATTACTTTAAAAGGAGGAGTTGTACGCCAAGTTTTTAAAGTGTGAAATTTGGCTTTCAAAGGTATAGTTTCTCGGTCACGTGATTGATAGTAAAGGCATTCACGTAGACCCAGCTAAGAATGAGTTAATCAAGGAGTGGGCATCGCCCAAGACTCTGACAGAAATTTAACAATTCCTAGGTCTTGCTGGCTATTACCAACGATTAATCGAAGGTTTCTCAAAAATTGCCAAGCCTATGACGAAGTTGACTCAAAAGAGCGTGAAGTTTGATTGGGGTGAAAAGGCAGAAGCTGCATTTTAGCTGTTGAAGCAAAAATTATGTAGTACACCGATTTTGGCTTTACCCGAAGGTAGTGAAAACTTAGTAGTTTATTGTGACGCTTCTCACAAAGGGTTGGGCGCAGTTTTGATACAAAGGGGAAAGGTCATAGCCTACGCGTCACGCCAACTCAAGATTCATGAGAAGAATTACACTACACATGACTTAGAACTTAGAGCTGTAGTGTTCGCTCTTAAAATGTGGAGACATTATTTGTACGACACGAAGTGCGTTGTGTTCACTGATCATAAGAGTTTGCAGCATATTCTTGATCAAAAGGAGTTGAACATAAGACAATGTCGATGGTTAGAACTGTTAAGTGACTACAACTGCGAGATTCGTTATCATCCAGGGAAGGCGAATGTGGTGGCTGATGCGCTAAGTCGTAAGAAATGGATTAAGCCACTACGAGTTTGAGCCCTAGTTATGACTATTGGTTTAGATCTTTCAAAGAGAATTTTGAATGCTCAAGCTGAGGCAAGAAAAGAGGAGAATTATGTAACTGAAGATTTGTGTGGTATGATTAAGAAGCTTGAACCCCGTGCTGACGAAATGTTGTGTTTAAGGAATAGGAGTTGGATACCCTGTTATGGTGACTTGAGAGCTTTGATTATGCACGGTCGCATAAGTCAAAGTATTCGATCCATCCTGGATCGGACAAAATGTACCAAGATCTGAAGAAACTGTATTGGTGGCCCAATATAAAAGCCGAGATTTCCACCTATGTCAGTAAGTGTCTAACCTGTGCCAAGGTCAAGGCCGAATGCCAAAAACCATCTAGTTTGTTGGTTCAACCTGTGATCCCGGTGTGGAAATGGGAAAACATTACAATGGATTTCGTTACTAAATTGCCAAAGACGTCAACTGGACAAGACACAATTTGGATAATTGTTGATCGCCTTATTAAATCCGCTCATTTTCTACCAATGGGGGAGAATGACTCGATGGAGAAGTTGACTAGACAATACTTGAAGGAAGTAGTCACAAGGCATGGTGTGCCCATTTTGATCATTTCTGATCGAGATGGTAGGTTCACATCTCAATTCTGGCAATCGCTTCAGAAAGCTCTAGGTACTCAATTGGATATGAGTACGGCTTATCACCCTCAGACCGATGGTCAAAGTGAAAGGACCATCCAAACCTTAGAAGACATGTTGCGTGCTTATGTGATCGATTTTGGAAAAAGTTGGGATAGGCATCTACCCTTGGTATAATTTTCGTACAACAATAGTTATCATACGAGAATCAAGGCTGCACCATTCAAATCACTGTACGGTCGTAAGTGCCGATCGCCTGTCTGTTGGGCTGAGGTTGAAGATGCTCAGCTCACTAGCCTAGAGATCGTTCATGAAACTACAGAAAATATCATCCAAATCAAGAAACGTATTCAAGCTACACGTGATAGACAGAAGAGCTACGCTGATAGGAGACATAAGCCATTGGAGTTTCAAGTTGGAGATAAGGTTATGTTGAAGGTATCGCCATGGAAAGGAGTGATATGTTTCGTCAAACGATGGAAGCTAAACCCTTGTTATATTGGACCTTTCATGGTACTTGCTAAAGTTAGAATAGTCGCTTACCGACTTGAACTCCCGGATCAACTAAGTCGTGTCCATAGTACTTTCCACGTTTCCAATCTAAAAAGTGTCTTTCCGACGAACCGCTAGTTATTCCGTTGGATGAAATTCAGATTTATGACAAGTTTAATTTCATCGAGGAACCGGTTAAAATCATGGATCAGGGAGTCAAACGTTTGAAGCAGTGCCATATCCTGATTTTGAAAGTCCGTTGGAACTCCAAGCGAGGTCCTAAATTCACTTGGGAGCGCGAAGACCAAATGAAGAAAAAGTACCCTCATCTTTTTGCTAACCCTGCATCTACGTCTAAAGTTACGTCTTAAGATTTGAGGACAAAACTCTTTTAACGGGGGAAGGATGTCACACCCAGTAAATTTCAGGTCAATATTTTAACCTTTTTCGATCATTATTTTTGACTTTTATACGTTACGTTTGAATCTGGCAATTTTTCAGGAAGTTGTCCCGCGTAAAATTGAAAATCGTTATCGGACGTGTTTCGGCTTCGGACTTGGATTAGTCTACGTGTTATAAGAATTATTTTATCATTTAAAAGTGTTATGTAGGTCACGTTCACTTTCGTTTTTGATTTATACGTTTTTCGCGTACGTCGTACGGTTTTAGCGTTTTAGGTCAAACGGAGACCCGGAAACCCAAAATATTTTCGTGTAAACTTTAGTTATCATATATCTCGTGTTTAGGAGTCAAAAATTTCATGGTCACCCCTCCCCCTCTACTCCAAACACACGCATACACCCACACTTAATTAATTCAAAGAGCATCTTTCATCTTTATTTTGAATTTAAACTACATCACATGCAAGATAGTGACATTTTTGTAATCTTATCCCACGCATGCACTTGTGACTTCTTACACTCTTTGTCTTCATACACCCATGGAGGACCACAACTCCACTAAGAATTTTATTTAATTATTTTGGCTAGAAAGCAAGACTTGAAACCCCCCGCCCCCCTTTTGTCTTAGTCGTTTGAACCATAAGGACACCAAGTGGAGTCCAAGACAATTTTAATAAGCCATGGTTCACATAATATCTCTAAACCCTAAACCCTTGTCCCTATAAATACCATGTTATAACACTTCTATGTCATTTTCTCATTTTTAAGCCTCACCAAAAACTTCTCTTCTCTCTTTCCTTCTTCCTTGCTTATGGCACCAAACAAACACCCTCTTAGGGTTCATTTTTCTTGATTTCCTTCAAGATTCAAGTAATCTAGGTTGATTCTTGTTCATATCTAAGGTGGTTACAAGTGTTGGTTCTTTGATTCCAAGGGTTTGTTCAAGATCTATAGTTAGGGTTTTGATTTATTCAAATGGGTATTGCAAGATTTACTTTGGGGTTTTAAGATCTAAGGTGTTCATAGTTGGATCTTGTGTTTTCATCTTGATATCTCTTCTTCTTGTAAGTATGTTCTTGATCTTTCTTTTATCTCTCTCTTTTCTTGATCAAGTCTTATATATATCCTTAGTGTTTGTGTTATTTTCAAAAAGAAACTAGTGGGTTTATAAACTAATAAAGTTTTCATGTGTTCTTGATATTAATACTTTGATTATGGAAAGGATGAGTGAACTTGTGGGTTGCAACAAAGAGGATGATGGAACTAGAATAGATTCAAGTGTGGTTTTGTTGGATGGATTAGTAGTGAACGGGGTTAGGTTAGTATAGGCACTATTGTGAAGTTTGGATGGATTTTTGGGAGCGTTTGTGAAAAATATGGTTGCTGATCCGATTTTGTTTTGAGGTTTTGGGCGACTTAAAAATGTTTTCATTAGGCAAGAAGGTAGTTTTTAGAGAGCTTGTTTCGAATAGATAGATTTTCATATGTCGAACACTAAAAGCGGATTTAAAACGGCCAAGTTATGGCGAAATGAATTTTGGAACACTTTTTGGAAAAATACTTATTTAAGTTGCTGATTGGAAATTAAAAAGAGGTTTTCGGACACTTTCGAGTTGATTTGAGCTTTTAAAACATTGGCGAAACGTATATAGACACTAGTATATTAAGTGGAAACTTTAGAAACGTCACAAATATATTGTCGGGATTTCTAAAACGGGAAACTTCTAAAAATAGTAACTTTTGATATGTATTAGCGAGATGGACTTGGAAGTTAGGCGTTTAAGTTTGAGTATCGCGTTCTAGGAAAATGAAATCATCGAATATTAGGGGACGGTATTAACGTCCCGAAACTTAGAACTTTCATAAGATAGTAACTTTCCAAAAATAGAAACTTTCGTATAACATGGCGTAACATAACTATAAACCTTATACTTTTATAATGACACATTTTACTATATAAACTAAAGCGCAAACACTTATGGATGTCTATTTTCTATATCAGACGTATTATTGATGTTTCGCTATGTATTTATTCTCGTTTCTAAAGCGCGTCTATTAATTAGGTCGCGGTTAGAGTTGTTCGTTATCGTTACTCACTTCGTTGAATATCTTGCTCACTACTTGCTTAAGGTGAGTTCATATCCCTACGTTTTTACTACTTTGCTTTACTTTTTGGGGTGAGAAACATAGCTTGCATTTAAACATTAGACAAGAATGCTTTATGTTTTTTCCCAATCTTGTTTACGTGTTGCCTAAGTAGTATGAAAACTTGTAGGCCCGAGTTATCATGAACCGTTAGTTACTTATGATCAGTTGGATTGGTAAGTGAGCGCGAGTGTTATAAATAGATCTATTGGGACTAATCATCCCTGTCCGTGTAAGTAGCTCTTACTGGATCAACAGACGTATACCATGTCGAGTGATACGGTTGAAGCGTCTGGATGGCACCCATAGGGCTAGTTTATTAAGCAGTACGCCCTGCCTTCCCATTACATTTAGCCTCGGTGTCATGAGTTTAGTGCAACGTAAATACCTTTTTATGTGATATTGTATCTGTTATAATAGTCACATGCGTTTTGCAAAATTTGTGGTCCATTCTTATATCAAATTCAAACCTATGAATTCACCAACTTTATGTTGATGTTTTAGCATGTTTTTCTTAGGTGCTTAGCTGTGGATGTCTATTTGCTACATGGTGTCGCCTTGCATTGGACCGATTTTCAAGAACTATTATTATCTGTTTTAACATCGTTGTCAATTTCTAAAACTTTTATTTCGCTTCCACATATTATCTATGAACCTATGTAAAACTTTAACTATTTTCATTTAATGCACCGATGTTGGATTTCTAAATGTAACCTTAGAGGTCGTTCTTTGTATCTTGTGTGATGTATATTATGACGTCACGCCCCCGAACACGTGTTTCCGTCCAGGCCCCGTTTGGGGGTGTGACAAGTTTACCCAAAGTAGGATTACAAAAGGTAAATGTGAAGGATTAGAGCAATCTTCAAGCCCCCAATCAACTATACTCTTCTAAACAACCCAAAAATTAATGTCCAAACACCTTGTCGAGTACTTGAGCACCTAATCTTAAAATGGTATGAATATTCTGTCTTTTTGGTGGAGAGAGAGTTTCCAGTAGTGGTTGTAAGTTGTATATGTTGTAAGTATCCTAATGATGGCCAAAGAGGGTATATTTATGCTTCAAGGGATGGTACTTAGTCATTAAGGGAAGAACTTGGCCTCCAAGTGTCATAAAAGTATAGGCAAAATAAGTTAAGAAAGGCAAATTATCGGACTTGAAAAGTTATGGCACTAAAAGTAGCATTATGTAAAGTTCAGGTTTGGGCGGCACTAGGAGAAACTGGTAGCATGAGAAGCCAGTGGCACTGAGAGAAACCGACGGCTGGAGAATTCTTTGATGGCCATTTCTGGCGGTTGTAGGCCCAACCGACGGCTACTGGAGCTTTTTGGCAAAAAATAGTCAACATAAAAAATGTAGCTCTTTCTCTTAGCTTTCCGTGGGCTATTGAATTAAGTCAATGCGAGTTCGTATGTTTAAGTTATGACCAAAACGGTGGAGGTGTGTCGGGAACACGAGGCTTCCAACATTTCTCGCTTTAGCTTCTTATCTTCGTTTCTTCCTCGTTTTCTGTCTTGTGCATTATCTTTGAGTATCGAGAGCAATAACTTCATGACTTTGTCTTTTCAAATATTATCCATGAGTCTTGTATATGTCGGGAATTCTTTATACATGCATAATTCTTCATTTATTGCTCATTTCTTTGTCTTTTCTTCGCTTTCCTTGACTTTGGCTAGCCAAGAATACAAAACACAACTTGGTACGAATATAAGCTAAAGCTCGTTAGTTTAACCAAATAGCATGCATAAAATACAGATAACGCTCCTAAAAATATACTCGATTTAAGCGTTATCAAATTCCCCCACACTTAAACTTTGCTTGCCCTTAAGCAAATCTAGAATTTAAGAAAAAAAAATTCACATGGTGCACAAGAATGATTAGAAAAATGTGATGCAAATCTACCAAGTATGAGTACTAGATAAGGTTCATCATTTTAAGCTTTTGGTGAAAAACCAAAATGTTTGACAATACCTAAAGGTTTTCTTGCTTGATAAACATGTCTATGCACCTCACGAAAAAGGAATGAAGTATAATTCACTCAACACTCATTTTATTTTTAGGTGGCGGAGTATACAATAGAAATCACACTTATTGGTCGGTCGTGACCAAATTTATTACCATATGCTTATACAAGAAACAAAAGTACACCAACGTGGCGTAAGCACCAAGTGTAAACATCTAAATAGGTATTTTATTTGGGTTGTAATGTTAGGCTAAGGGTTAATAAGGGGTATGGATAAGGCATAGGAAATATATTACTTCATCCGTCTCATATTAAATGTCCACTTTTGACTTTTGAAGTCTTTATTTTTAAATTTTGACCTTATATATATATTTTTTGTTATGTGATACTTCATGAAAGTTATACCAATGAAAAGTACATTTAAAATCTAACCCATTCATATATTTTGCATCAAGTATTACATAACACAAACAAAAATATTTAAGGTCAAAGTTGGAAAAAAAGTCTTTAAAAGGTCAAAGTGTACATTTAATATGGGATATAGGGAGTAGTAAGGTTAACGAGAACATATAATATATAAGTCAAAAGTCTAAGTCCAATGTTGCTAGTTACCGAACAAACCACAAACCCGAAGATGATTATAATTATAAAATTTCTTCTTCACATATCGATAACCACATATATATCACGTCTTAGCACATTGGCTAAATGATATCTCAACATACATCATCTTTCTTCATCTTCGTAATAATATAGCACATTGGCTATAATTGTCATCATACATATTTTTTACTCTTTTTTTTCGATGACTTATTCTTTTTTTCAACTTCTTTTTTTCATTTTTTTCATACCACATCTCCCTCACACTTCGTATAAGAATACACCACAAAAACACAAATAAGAAAGATGTATCCTTCATCTTTGTCAGAATGACATACATGATGGCTAAGTGTGGCTAACTAATAATCATAAAAAACACTCCATCATACCAAGCAACTAGCAACCCACCATTTAGACTTTGACTAGGGGTTAGTCTAAGGTACAAAATGTAAAATATTTTTTTGCTTTTCTTAGTGGATGTAACAAAAATGAAAAGATTGGCTCAAAGGGGGAACTAAAGGTATGTAGCACTAAAAGTGAGTGCCAACAAAAAGGTTAATTTGGGTTGTTAGCTAATTAGTGTAACTAGCTAATTATAAAAGATGTAAATGGAAAAGGCTATTTAGGTTAAATCTTAAGGTTGCCTCTTTGTCACACGAATACACTTATATCACATGAATGTAATCTCACTACGGTCTGGTAATAATTTACAAGAACAAGTTTTAGAATAAATAAAATCACGACACACTTATAGCAAAAGATTCAAGCATAAAAGATGTATGCTATATATAATAGGCTCTAATCTTCACAATTTAGTGGAAAGGGCTATAATATGTGCTAGCAAATATCATCGATCCTAGAAATGGATTGCAATATTAACCGGGATACATCTTGAATTTTTCAAAATTACAGTGTTTCACCAGTGGATTGATCTAGTTATTCTAATATATTATCCTATAAGCGTAAAAACAACTAGATCACAAGGGCAACCAAGTATACAAAAAAAAATTAGGCCCAAAAATATGAAAATTTTAAAAATCAGTCTCGTTTTCCCTATTTACTCCCCCAACACTTAAGTTAAACATTGTCCTTAATGTGAAAAATAAACTTCAAAGTATGAAAAATAAGGAAATAAGAGTTTGAGAAAAACCAGACATCTGGGCATAAGAAATCACGATCGAACTTCATATGATAAAAATGCTACGCAAAAGCTAGCATAAGTGTGTGAGATCAATCGATTTTTGCATCCAATGCATCCTCTTCGCCATTACTTGTTGTATTTATTCAAACAAAAACAAAACAAACAAACTCACTACAAACAATAATATATATCAAACATTATGAGCATGTAACACCCCCATACTTAAAAAATTTCAAGTTTGAAAAGTAGTTTTTGTAAAGGGTGTACATATTTATTTAAAACATAAAATAAAACAAACAAACAATTAAAAGAGGCTCGGTTTACCTCCCGAGAAGCGCTTAATTTATTATTAAGTCATAAGCTAGACTCTTCCCTGATTTTAGGACTATTAGATGATACGATTCAAGTGGGGAATTTTACTTTTTAAACATTGAGGGTTAGGATTTTTAGTATGTACTCAACAAGTGACGAAGATACATTTGGTCCTTTTGGTTTCACCATGTCCTCCATCTTTCCTTTTGATACTTTATTTCCAACGCCACCAATTTTATTTAACTCTTCGTCAATAACATGATTCGACATTTTATCGTGTTCAAACACCTTCTCTTGAGCATACGGGATATGCACGGTGCAATCCTTGAGAAAAGGCGATACGGTTGGTGAGTTAGACATGATTGGGCTCGGGTTTGGCATGGTTGGAATAGGTTTAATCTGATCTTCCTCAATAATTTCAACATCACCCTTGTCGTTCTCATTTCGGTTTGAGGGTAGTTTGTATGTTTTTTCCATAACTTCTTGTCTAGACTTGGGTTTTGTGGTATGAGGAAGGGATTTGGTAGGCTGAATCTTCTCATTTAGAGACTCAAACTGCCTCTCTAAGTTTTGAATTATCGCTTGGTGGTTCCTTAATCCTTGATTGATTTGACGTTCTAATTCAACCATCTGATTCTTCACATCCTCATTGGTTTTTTTTACTAGCCATCCACTCTCTCATCATCTCCTCCGTTTTGGGTATTTTGAAATATTTTGATAGAGGTGAAAAATATTGAGAATATGGTTTGGAAAGGAATATGAATTTTTGGAATTTCGGTGATGATATCCTTGGAAGTAACTTTCTTCCATGGGATCACACATCGGCGTGTCATCACTCATGTAAAATTTGTGAAGCGAGGTTTCCTTCATTGTCTCTACGATCGTCTCGCATCTCCTTTAGCTCTCCTCTTATTTTCAGGAATTCGAAATTGATTTTTGTAACGAGAGTTTCGAATTTTTCCATCAATATTTCATGATTGGAAATGATATTGCTTCCACCGGCGGAAACAACAGTTTTCGTATGAGGTTGGATATGAGAATCCTTTGAGAAATCAAGTTTCAAAGGGACCTTGTCCTCGAGGATTTTGAAAGCTTCGTTGAGAGTGTTGTAGAGGAAAATTCCTCCGTCGTTGAGAATTTCTTAAGTTGGATCGTCTAAACCATGATAGAATATTTGAATTATCGTTCCTTTGCTTAGACCGTGTCCATAACAAGTGCGAAGCATTTCTTTTAAACGGATCCAAGCATCAACGAAAGTTTCATGAGCGAGTTGGTGAAAGCTATGAATTTCGTTTAGGAGACGTTTAAACTTTGCGGGAGAAAAGTATCGGCTTATAAAAGCTTCTCTTATTTCATTCCATGAAGTTATATTTCCTTCATTAAGTTTATTTAACCAAGTCTTAGCTTTTTCGGATAGCGAAAAAGGAAAAGTCCTCAATTCAACCGCTTCCTCTTAATTTTCACCATATAGGAATAGGTTACTAATCTCAAGAAAATCAGCTATGTGTCGGTGAGGATCGGACCGGATTCGCCCATCAAATTGATTCTCCCCAGTCATTTGTATGTGGGTATCCTTGATAACGAAGTTATTTGGAATATGAAGTTGAATAATAGCGGAACTAGGTGTTAGAGCAACGATCCTAGTGCTTGACCACATGTGTTGGTCATCGGGATCAATGACGGTTATGGGTGAGGAATCGGGTGGTGTTTCAACTTTCTCCTCGATTATGTTGGTCTTGGAAGTTATGACAAAAAATTTCCTCAGTGAACGTTTGTTTGGTGTAAGGTTCGGGTGACTCGATGTCGAGGGGTATGTTTAGTGTCTTATCGGGTTTAGTCCTCTTTTTAATTTTTTTGTTTAAGTTCATAGAACGGACGAACAAGTTGTTTACCCCAAGAACGCGGGTTCATACAAACCTAGAGCGATTTGCAAAACATTAAAGAAAATAAAAGTTTACTAAATAAAAACGAAAATGTAAACAAAAAAATCTTTTTGTATTTTTCTTTATTTATGGCGTAAAGAAAATAAACTCAACTAACTATATGAAAAAAATGTTACAATTATTGTTAATACTATTTTATATTACTACGAGAAGTGATTAAAGAAAATAAAACGATCTAGACTTTATTTTTCTAATAGACTTTTTAACTAAAACACTTTTTTAAGACAAGTTTTATAATTCGACTATTTAACTAACAACTAAAACGCAAATGGAACAAAATGGACTATTTAAGACAAATAAAAACGCAACCGGAACGAAAAACTAAATAGTGTACCACGTCAATCTAGTCGTTTGGTTTGGGATCAAATCGTGCGGTTATAAATGACTTCGGGTTCTAGCCGCGGGGTTCGGGATTAAACCGAGGCGGATAAAAATTCAAAAACAATACACGAGGTTTCTAATGTGAACAAGGTAAATTAGAAATGAGAGGTAAACAGAATTAAGAAAAAAATTATATTCTTGGTCAAAACGATCAGCTATTCGCGGCTAGCGGCTCAACCGGCTATTGTAAAATCGACTGAGGGGGTCCAGCCGACAGTTGGAAGGTCCAGCCGATGATTGGGGATGCGTCTGGTAGAGCTCAGCCGGCGGTTGGGTATTCCAGCCGGCGACAAGGCTCGGTGCCGGTGGTTAGGGGTGTTTTTAACAAAAAAAACTTTTTATTTTAGTTTTAAGCAAGGCGACGTAATCATAAGCGAAAATGACAAAAATTAACAAGAACAATCAATACGCAAAAAAACATAATTAGGCACGTAACACAAAACAATACAAATCAAACAACACAATTTAAACAAATTGGTTTTGGGTGGGTTGGATTTTTTCGCAAGCAATTTAAGCACAAACTTTAAAATGATGAAAACAAAGATCAAGACAAATAAAAACACGAACAAATCCCTGAAAACGGCGCCAAAAACTTGATGTGTCTCGCACTACGAGTTTTAAATTTATAGCAAGGATTACCGGTTAAGCTAAGAACACATACGGGCAAGTATGACTCGTCCGTGTGTAGTAGGTTTGAGTTGGTAAGCCGAGGTCGTTGGAGGGATTTGAGTGTTTTCGATATGAAGAATCAATGTTAATAACAAGTAACACGAAAGTGATAAAATGGTTGTCACGTCCTAAATTACCATACAAGTAGCAAATAACACGAAAATGATAACGATTAAATTCAATAGATAAAAACAACACTTGTTTGGATTAGTTCTTAATATTCGGATTGCTTATATGAGGGTGGTTTTGACATATCAATTACAAGTTTAAGAATATGATGGTGACAAATTCCTATCTTTAATTATAAAGCATACAATCCGCGCACAAGATTATAAAATAATAAAACTAAGCTTTAAGCACAATCGACCAATTCATGACTATGTTTATTTAACACGTTTGATCCGCGGTAGTTTTACAAATTCGTTAACAATCACACCCAAGTTTTTTGTTTAATTCAAATCACTTAAGAAATGATCAATACAAAAGGTAATCATTCATAGACAAATGAATACAACCAATTAAATGATAATCACCCTTTCGACCTATGAGACAATCACAAATTGATCAAATTTGATAAATGATATCACATGAAACTCAAGTACAAATGGTTCTTTAAACACAACATGAAATTGATCAAAGCCATAATTAAAACAAAGCAATCCTCATATCATAAACATCATCCAAACAAGTGTATAAAGAACTACTCAGTGTTGTATTTAACCAAACACAAAGTCTCAACAATCATGGTAATCATAAACATATTGAAATATAAAAGTAACCAATTGTTAGCCTTAAAATATGAAGACTAATACGGAATTATAATAGTTTACTTAAGGCATGACACACAGGGACTAGAAACGACATTTGTATAAGGTAGAATATGACATGGCCTATAAATACCCTCCTAGACTTCACTAGGAGGGTGAGGATTTCATTTGTATCATCTCACAAGTGTGTGTGTACTTTTCCATCTCTTTAAAGACACACACACACATCTTTCCTTTTCTCTCTATAATCTAATATGGCTTACTTTCTATTTCATCATCCCCGACCTCCAGATTGTGTTTGGTTAGTGAATTATTAATGTTAACAAGTGGTATCAGAGCTAATCAAGGGCATTTCATGTTTGTGTGTTGCTTATTATGGTGTTCGTGGGTTATTAAAGCTTATTCGAGCTTATTTTTTAAGCTATAAAGCTACATGGGTGTTTGGTTTATGCGTATTTGTCAAAAAGCCGAAAACTTTTCTATTTAATATTGGTAATAGCTTATTGGTAATATGGTTTTGTGGCTTATTTGGTAACCAAATAGCTTTTTCAAGCTTATGTTGATAATTTTTTGTCGTGATTTATTTTTGGGTTAAAAAAGCAACAAAAAGGTGTATATTATTGCTTATTTGTGCTTAACTGAGCTTATTTGAGCTTATCTATAGGTTATTATCATGGATATAAGCAACAAAAAGCAAAAGGATGATTTTTTGTACCTACTATATAGTACACGCGGTTTGGCGTTATGAGGCGGTTTAATAGCTTGAAACCCGCGATTTGAGCACAGGTACTAGGCGTTTTGATAAAGAAAACAGGCGATTTGAGCTCCTTGTCAGGCGGTTTGACCTCAAAGTCTTGCAGTTTTGTCCAGGCGGTTTGAACAGGTTCTCATCGATTTGATATGCCATCCCGCGGTTTGAGTATAGGTCTAGGCGATTTGACCTCATAGACAACGCGGTTTGAGCAGGTATATCCAGTGGTTTGATCAATGCAATCCCGCGAATTGATCATAGTAAATCCCGTGGTTTGACTAGAATTCAGGATATTTGAGTATAGTGCCACGCGATTTGAACATTAACTCAAGCGGTTTGAGCAAGACATTCACTCGGTTTTAGTCGTACAAGAGGTGATTTGATAAAGCGATTTGAACATATTTATAAGGCGGTTTGATAAAACCCTAATCCTACGATTTGACCTAATGAGTCACGCGGTTAGAGTATAAACACACGATTTGAATGTCATTTCGATCAAAGAAACCCTTGTTTTGAAGCCCTAATTTCCTAAAAAAAAAATTGATTCGCGCATCAGGTGGCATGTGATTGATTTTGGGCTTCAAATAAACAAGGCAATCAAAACAAAAACAACGCCAAAGCAAACACAACACTTAATGCTAAAACGATCCTATATACAAGATTCGCTAAAATGACAAACGGCTATGGATTTGGATTAAATAAATGTCAAGTGATCACGGAGTTAATTTGGTATCCCTTATTTGAGATTAAAGTGGGTTTCACGAAGGCGTCTACTTATTTCCTCATTGAGACTTCCTTCTACTTTCTACCGCTTTTCTTTAAACCCCTCTATCGATTGATGACTTGCTTGAGCACAGAAGGAATATGATTAAGACTTGGATTATCTAGTTATACCTGATGTAAGGAGTTACATTGTAGTACTCACGGGTTATAACTATCACTTCAAGGAGTTACATTGTAGTGCTTAGTGTCACACACAGATGCAGATGTGGATAGTTTCAAGAGGTGTGATACTTCTTATACTTTAGATTTTGGGTATAGGGTACTTAGAGATTTAATCTTGCACCGTTCTTCAATCAATAACATTGCAAGCTTAAGTAACAAATTTGGGGGATTTTACTTCAGTTTCAAGTTTGGTATATCGGGTTTACTTCACCATGTGGTCATAACAAATAACCGACATAATACGAGGTTCGTAAGTTAGCCAGAGATTTTAAAAGGTTGAGATGTGATCAGCAATTCTCACGGGATATTATTGTGCTATTAAACGACGATGGTACTCCGCAGTCTAAGCAAAATTTTCAAAGTTCTTCAACGACGTTCATAAATTTTTAAGATTTGTGCTTATGACAAGAACTTCTCGAGTATATGAGCGTACACGATAATGATGCTTTCGAGAGTTTGAAACTATCATGGGGGAAAACATGTACTTTGGTGATATCAGGTCAACTTCCAGGGGGTAGTGTTTACTACTTTACTTAGTATGGTTTATGTGAAGTATTATACAAACGCGAAAAGAATTGTTGTTGATTTCTTGCATGTTCCCCCGAACGGATATTCATCGAGACTTATGACATGAAACAGTGTAGAAGTACTTCTATTTGGTGTGATTGGCTTCTACTTCTACTTCTTTAATTATCATCTACTGTTCTACATCTACTTCTTCTATGAAGCTACATCACAGTTTCAGAATCTGCTCAAGATACGGATGTTGGTTCCTGAATAAGTAAAGACACTAAAGATCCAAGCTGGAGTACAAGTTTCAAGACCAGAAGAACTTAGAAGACATCTTCAGCAGCGGAAGCGCTTTGGAAGACTTTATTTCTGTTGTAATTGTACATGTTAGGAACATTGTAAATAATTCCGTATGTCTACATATTAGGGGAAGATTGTTAGCCTTAAAATATGAAGACTAATACGGAATTATAATAGTTTACTTAAGGCATGACACGCAGGGACTAGAAACGACATTTGTATAAGGTAGAATGTGTCATGGCCTATAAATACCCTCCTAGAATTTCACTAGGAGGGTGAGGATTTCATTTGTATCATCTCATAAGTGTGTGTGTGTGTGTGCTCTTCCTTCTCTTTAAAGACACACACACATCTTTCCTTTTCTCTCTATAATCTAATATGTCTTACTTTCTATTTCATCATCCCTGACCTCCAGATTGTGTTTGGTTAGTGAATTATTAATGTTAACACCAAAGTTTACCGAAAGTAGGATTACAAAAGATAAAGGTGAAGGATTAAAGCACCCGTAAAGTCTCCAATCAACTATACTCTTCTAAACAACCCAGAAATTAATGTCCAAACACCTTGTCTAGTACTTGAGCACTAATCTTTAATTGACATAAGTTGTTAGCCTTTTAGGAGTGATGAAATGATACGGAAATTTTGACTTTTTAGTGGAGAGAGAGTTTCCAATAGTGGTTGTAAATTATATATGTTGTAAGTCTCCAAATGATGGCCAAAGAGGGTATATTTATGCTTCAAGGGGTGGTACTTAGTCATTAAGGGAAGAACTTGACCTTCAAGTGTCATAAAAGTGCAACCACAATGAGTTAAGAAAGGCAAAGGATCAGACTTGGAAAGTTATGACACTAAAAGTAGCATTAAGTAAAGTTTAGGTTTGGGCGACACTAGGAGAAACCGACTGCATGAGAAGCCAACGGCACTGAGAAAAGTCGACGGCGGGAGAATTCTCTGATGAGCCATTGTTGGTGGTTGTTGGCCCAACCAGCGGCTACTAGAGCTTTTTGGCAGAAAATGGTCAATATAAAAATGTAGCTCTTTCTCTTAGCTTTCCGTGGGCTATTGACTCAAGTCAATACGAGTTCGTATGCTCAAGTTATGACCAAAATGGTGGAGGTGTGTCGGGAACACGAGGTTTCCAACATTTCTCGGAGAATAACTTCAAGAAATAAATATATAAAACTCTTATGCTAAAAACATCAAAGCCGAACACCTCACGAAAAGGGGATAAAAAATCACTCAACTCTCGGCTAGTCTAAGTGTTCATTTTCGGGGTGACCGCTCATTTGCATAGTCATAACATGTATTCTATCATAAGTTTGGAAAGTACACAAATCTGCACCAGTAAACAATTCTTAAAGGCAACATAGGTGACATAACACAGGTTTATTGGGTGATTTTAAGGGTTAGGATAGACATGGGATACACATTTAATTGGTGTTAAGATAAAAACACAAAACAAATAGTCATATATAATCTGTTGGTCCTAATTCTTGGATCTGTTTAGCCTTTTATAAGACAATAGCTAACTTGAAAAAATCCAAATCATCTATATGAGAGACAATAACTATTAATACTATGTGCTAATGCGGAATCTTAACACAAGTACTAAGAAGAACATAATGTAAAACTTTGCTATTTTCTATTAATTTCTATTAGGGTTCTATGTGTCAAACACTATGCCGTAGGGTTCCTTTTATACACCAAGGAAACCCTAATGGGCTTTACAAACGTGTGAAAGGATAATGCATATCCTTTCCTAAGATATCTCCTAAGATATCTCTAAGACAACTATTATCACTATTCTGTTACATAAATAGACTTAACTAAACATGACCAGTAATAACTATAGTACTGCCAGACTTAACTTACTAACTTTAATACTGCCAGACTTAACACAGTACTTGGCAGAACTAACTAATACTACCAGACTTAACTGTTATACTACCAGTATAAAGTATTTTACAATATATTTCCCAACAACGTTCTTATGAATGTGTCAACATCTTCACCAAAAATATGACTAAATGCACGTTCAAACTCACTTTTAGTGATGCCTTGTTCATGTTTCCGTGTGAAATTTGATTTAAGTGCACTAAGACCGTTTAGGAAACTACCTTTCAAGATCTTTGCTCGTTTTAACATTTGTTGCATGTCTTAATGATGACATAAAATAAAGTCTATTTTATAGCATCATTTATCCCATGTTATTAACCCATTTTGTATAGTTATTGCAAATAATTGTTACTTAATCGTTTATA
>BQNB010068920.1:0-33677 GCA_026074375.1 Tanacetum coccineum
AAATCTGTTTTTTAATTATTAAATATTAAATAAAAATCAAAAAAATATTTTTCTTTTTTAGAAAATTTTCTTTTGTCATATTACACCTAGGAAAAATAGAAAATCTTTCATAGGGTTATTTTTGCAAAATTTCGTTTGTTAAAGAACGGGATTAAAACCCCGTTTTCGTTTTCTCGTTTTTGAACTCAATTTAACTCCGTTTTCGTTCTAGTTTTCTTTAAACTTACTTTTTAGTCAATTTAAGTCTATTAAAAGTGAAAAAAATCAATTTAGGTTCGTTTTTGAAAAATTAGGATTTTTAGTGTGTCGTTTTAGCTTACCGTTCTCGTTTTTAGTATAGTTTGCCATATTTTTCTCGTAGTTTTAGAAAATCAAACCCAAATCTTTTCCACTCAAGCATTGCTATTCAAACCAACTTCCGACTTTCCTATTCGCTCCTCATTGGGGATAAACGACCCAAGAATATTCTATACTACTTCCGGTTTCATTGATTTTCTTGATAATTATCCTCATTATATATTTATAAGTATTATATATTTATTTATATAAAAATGGGTTAATCAAAAAGAACTAATCAGGCGGCCCCCTTAAATACACGGGCGGCCCCCTTAATTTTAAGGGGACTGCCCACCTATTTAAGGGGACTGCCCATAGACATCGCACTAAAATCCTTTGATCATTTAATCATAAAGCTTTGTTTCCAAGTGATCCAAGCTCAATTCCTCAAGTGCAAGAGAAAAATCCATATCACATATTTGTAAATCAATTGTCTATCTTGTATTTGTGTGTAGTAGCTAGATCTTGGCGATCTTTGTAAGTATAGTTAAATCGTGGTGATCTTACCAAGTAGTGTTAGATAGTTGTGATATAAGTAGAGTGGTGAAGTAAAGTTGTGAAGAAGTCATGAAGTCATGAAAAAGTCGTGAAGTTGTGAAGTCGTGAACAAGTCATGAAGTTGTATTGTGATAGATTGGTTCTAGCTACGATTAGAACTTGACATTTAGCTTTGTGTCGTAAATCGGTGTAAGCAACGTTGTGTACGATTTTCTCCGCCTTAAGGGAGCTTGTTGACTAGTGAAGTAACTCTCGAATTGGGTACTTGGGGAGTGGAGTAGGGCAAAGAGGTGCTTCGTGACCGAACCATTATAAATCATCGTGTCTGGTTTGCATTTCCTTTCACTTATCTCTTTACATTTATACTCGCACTTATCGCTTTATATTTATACTTGCAATTGTGTGATGTGTTGATTATATAGTTTTAATTATGTCTTGAATAAATGTGAATATTGTGTGTTGGGTTGTATTGTTGTAAATCGATGTATTAATATGTGTATATAACTTGTATGAACACTCATCATATTGTATCACGCTTGATCGGTAATTTGATACGAAACATTTTAAGATTTTTAATGGAAACGTATTCACCCCCCCCCCCCCTCTACGATTTCCACAATATGCATCTCCTAAATCATTTTCATACTCTATATAGTCTTAACCATTAACTTCTAACTTTTTAGTTTTCGTCGGAAATTTGTAGTTACTTTATGACCACAAATAAAATAATAAAACATCTAATTGATGGTTTTCCTTGCATTCTTTAGTTCCCCAATGAGTTGTGAGCTACTATGATTTTTTATAAAAAATAATATTAAGCGGAACTATTTTATAAAAATTCATCTTTACAAAATACTCAGATTCGGATCTGAACGCACTCTAAAAAGTTTGACGTCCTTAAAAATACTTAGAAAATGTTTTATCGCTAGCCCTTCGAACTGGAGTTAATAGACACCTAAAATATGACTCGTGATTTTTGGCTAACCCAAATTTGAACTTTAAGTGGGGGGTTTACTCCCCGAAATCAGACCCAAATCAGACCCGAATTTACTATTTTGATAACTTTTTTTGCGAAAATTATTTGACTAACTTCCCGACTCAAAACCTTTCGGGGCCGGACTTTTTAGAAACTAGACTCTCTGAACTTATCAATAGACAAAAGATTCATAATAAAAAAACGTTACCATCATTGAGATAACATTCGAACAAGATGACTCAAAATTCTGCTCAACCCTAACTTCAATTCTATCGCGTTCTAACTCTAACCGAATACATCAAAACGCATCTAATCTATCCCTAAACACTTCTAATTAGGTTTAACATCATTAATTTATAGATTTTTATGAACCCTAATTTATCCATCACTTTATTGTTACATGAATTAAAAAGAAAGTTAAAACAATTAGAGTTTTTAAACATACCTTAATCCTTGATTCTTGAAACCTTAAATCACCAAATTGATCTTGAATAAAAATCTTTTTTTTTCTTTTGTTCTTGGTTCGACCGATTAAAAAAAATAGGGAGGAGGGGTTTTTGTATTTATAGGCTACACCAATACTCCTAATCCCTATCTAATACTAATTTGTTTCCTAATAAAACTCTTTTTTTCCTTTTTTTCCACCGATTCTTAACCGGCCCGGACAAACCACTTTTTTTTTTTTTTTTTTTTTTTTTTTTAAGTTATTATTATTTACAGTTAAAACCCTTTAATTTTGTTATTTTTATAAAACCTTGTATTTATTTAGACATCCTTCTAATTAAAAACATAGTTTTAAATACCAAAAAAAATCATTTCATACTTTATTTCTCTAACTTAATAATACTAAAATCTACTAACAAAATTTCTAAACTAAATTTTCTATTCTCGTGAATTTCTATTATCTAAATACGCATAATATTACATATAAATCGTACTCACATAAAATATACATCATTTCTTTGTCACCCAAATGTGATACAAATGAATACCCACTTTAACTCTCATAATTTCAATCAAATTGTGAGGATCACGCTCACAGAGTGATAACCAACTCACATAGAATCACATAACCACATAATTACTATAACACATAATGAAACTCAAATCAATACTAACAATTTGACTAACCTGCTCAAAGCACAGTTGTCACAAAAGGCACACTAAAATTCTGCTTTTTTGAACAAATTGTAGTTAACTAGTGTAAATCAGTCTTTGGACGGTGGTTAAGGTTCTTGGGCGCTTAGGTTCTGTGTCGGGGCGTCCATGATGGTTAATCACACCCTTATAAATCCATCATATGTGTGTTACCATGGACTGAGAGCGTTTAGCTTGGGATCGCTTTAACCGTGTTTATTTATTTTGTTTAGTTGCGTGGTAGGAATTGGAAGCTACGTTTTCGAGCATTCAGGTGAGTGAGTGATTATCATATAGTCCCACTTTATGTTTTTTACTTTGTTTTAAACTTGTGATGGAAATGACTTGCAAGTTGTTTAAATGAGTTTTTGAATTTCCTGTTATGATGTGTTATGTAAATGCTGGTCTATTATGTGACTAATGTGAGTTTTGTGCGTACATGTTTGTTGTTGCGGTATGGTGATATTGTTGGTCATTCTAGATCTGTGGGTCATAGTTTAAGTTTTCAGGGATTGGGTGTGTATATTGGATTTGTGCGATATTTACTTGAGGTGGATTATCCTTGTGTGTTGTTCCTGAGCTTGAATGGGGAAAGAGATTCAAAGTTCGGTTTATCCAAGGGCGGTATGGGTCGTTCTATGATTGGCTGTTGTTGGATATGATTTGATTTGATTTGATTTTGAATTATATCTGCATTGTGTTTGATTGTAATGTTAGTTTAGTTAGCCATAATTATCAATGCAACGTTGTAGTGTTTTATAATTGCAGGAATTGGTTTGAAATTGTTTTGGTAACGTTTATTGAATATATGTTTTTGTGTCTGGAAAAAACCTATGTTTCTCAGCAAACTCATTTGTCTGGTGACGTATAAGCATCATTTTCAGGTATTCAGGGCAGGGATGGAGATTAAAGCTAGAAAAAAGTGGCTAGATGGACCTTCTCATGTTGCTATCAGTTAGGGCAAGCTGGCCGAATGTCTTAGTTATCTAGTTTGCTTTATTTGTTTGGTATGATAAAATGATTATTTTGTTTTGCTTGGGTAGGACAGTATGAATGTTTTTCATGTCCATGACAGTTGGCATGAACTGCCTTTATTTCAATGTTAGACGCCTTTTGGATTTTGTTGATATGTTTGGGTATTTTCATGACACTGCGTGTCTATACCTTGTGTTTTATGCATGATTTAGTTTCTCTGTATAGACGCCAATGTGTTGTGATGATTCCCTTTCTCGTCGCGCCTTGCGTTTCTGCCTTGGCGGGGTGTGACAGATTGGTATCAAAGCATTTGGTTATAGAGAAGTAGGTGGTTGAGCCTAGACTATAACCTAGGGGTCCTTCATGTAGATGCATTTAGGGCTTAAGTGTTTAATGCTATAACTGCTATGCTTCCCCTCTATTTTTGCATAGCTTATATATTTTGTATTTTGCTAAGTTGTCATTTTAGTTATTTTGCCTACCATTATCTGATATGATATGTATTACTTTCTTAGTATTTTAGCTATGTTTTTCCCCCACCCGTAAGAAGTCTCGTTGGGGAACCGTTTTCCCAACTGGACGTAAGCGTTATAAGGATCCATAAAAGGAGTCTCTTGTGGAACCGGAGGAGATAGGATAGTTGATCATTTGTCGGATGCGCGTAGTAGGGCTGGGCCTGCGGAGTCGGGTGATTCTTGCGGAGGCAAAGTCAAACCCAAGCGAGGCCCAACATAAGTTTATCCCGTCCTTTACCTCGTCATGTTGTTATTGATTATTTCTTTTGGATATTTCGTATTTTGGGAATTGTTGTGAGATTTTCGTTCCTTTATATCGTTTCAATTTTATTTTGATATAAGTAAGTAGTTATTTGATGGAGCATCCTTTCTGTGTTAAGTTGGAGTGGTTTAAGATGTGCAATGTGGTATATGTGCTTATATGTGAATTATGATTGAAATGGGTAGTCTTAGGAGTAAGTACACGTGTGAAATGAGGCACTTATAATTATGATGGCCAACATAATTATAAAGGCACTCATAACACGTAGTATTGTGACCATGATTGCATTTTTGTGTCATGGGTTGTAAAGGTGGTAGTGTAATATATTTTTTTATATGTGTATTCATGATAAGTATGGTGGTATGGGTAGATAATTATTCTCTTACCCTAATTAGAGGATATGTTAAATTGAGTTGTATAGATAGTAAGTTTCCCTTCTATCTAGTATTTGCGGATACCTAGTATTGCTATTATAGAGGTTGCTCTTTTGCTCGGTTGTTTGTTCGGATTTCCTAAGTCTAAGCTTAGCATCCCTTCATCGTACTTTGTTAGTAAGGATACCCGATTTTTCCCATTCTACGTCTTGATATATATTGGTTGTTTGGATCTATTCTTTCGGATATAGGCGCGTTTCGTTAGTTCTTTCGTTGCATTGATTCTAGTATGAGTATCAAATGTTTCTTTTAAGCACTAATTATTCCTAACATGTTAGTGTGGATCATACTCCCTTGGTTGTATATCCATTGGTTTTCGTAACCCGTTGGCGACGTGTTAGTATCGATGCTTTTAGGTTTGCTTTGTTGATCGTTATTTTGGATAAGCACCTATGTATCTTTTGGGTAGTAACGTCTTGCATGAGTTTTCTTGTTCGTGTTATTTGATTTTATTTTTGAGTATTGGTTCCTGGTCATTTTTTTTCGTTTCAAACAATAGGAATTGTGTTGGGAGTCTGTACGGTGTTTTACGATCCTTTTGGTATTATGGTGTCCTTTGTTTTAGGTAACATATTTTATAATTGATGTCTAATTATAAAAAACCTTTGAAAGTATTGTGTTGGTGTTTGGAGAAAACTGTGTATAAAATGATCTTTGTAAATAGATTTTATTTTATTATAAAAAGCAGGTTTAAAGTGATTCATAGTGGTAAGGTACGATACAACCACATCAGATAAACCATCTCTAGAGGGGGAGTTTTTTATGACAACCAGAATGAATTTTATAAAGATTACAATTAAGATAATTTTATTTATTATTTAAAATGATTTTTATACATAAAGTGACTTTCTTTATTTTAAATTGATTTTTATAAAAATATTATTTAATTTGGTCTTTCGAGTAAAGTCGATAATTGGTATAAGAATTTCCATCTTTCGTATTGATATTTTTTATGTGTTCATTTGTCGTGGTACGCCTGATGATTTTCTTTCGTTTGCGCTTTCACTCGGTACATATATGTATCCTTTCTTTCAAATAATTCTTATGTCATTTGATCCACGTCTATTTGCATATGTGGAATCTCCTATATGATTACTAGCCTTTGACTCGATATTCGTTTGTTATCCTATTAGATTGTTTGTAACCCTTAGAGTTCGTTGATACCGTTGCGTCGTGGAAGCTTTGATGTGATTGTGGGAATGGACTAGTTGTCCAAGAGGAAGTTTGTGATAGTATGTCATGAGAAGGTGGTATACTACTTCTCGGTTTTATTGATCTTGTTGATTTTTAGACTTATATATATTTTATATTTTATCATATATTATATATATAGTATAAAATCGCGAATCAGTGTCTTTTCGTGTCTGGTGATTATGAGATATCTATTCTGGGTATGACATGCGGTTGCGATTGCTTCAGCCAAAAAGAAGAGTGAAAGTTTAGAAGTCGAAAGCATTGTTCAAGCAACCTCAACCAAAGTACGGTTCTAACTTTTAATGACGCCATTCTGTTCAGGTGTTCGAGCAGTTATCGCTTGGTGAGTGATTCCTTATTATTTAAGGTAGGTGTAAAGTGTCTTGTTTAAGAACTCTGTACCTTTGTCAGTCCAAACATTAATAACTAGAGCTTGAAGACTTCGTTGAATCATCTTGAGAAGTCGATCAGTACTTCTGGTGTCTTGTCCTTGGATCTCAGTAAATGAGTCCATGTGTATCTTGAATAGTCATCTACAATTGACAGAATGTATTTCTTTCCATTGATGCTTTCAACCCGCATAGGACCACATAAGTCCATATGAAGCAAATGTAACCGTCCTTTTGAACTTGGAACAATTTTTGACTTAAAGGTGCTTCTCTTTGCTTTACCCATTTCATAAGATGAAAATAGTTAAACCTTTACATACTTCAACTTTGGTAAGAAATTTACAATGTCATTCTTGGAAAGCATGTTGATGGTGTCGAAGTTAAGATGAGAAAGACGACGATGCCATAACCATGCTTGAGTTTGTGAAGCTTTTTCCATGAAACAGATTGGAGTTGGTGAAAATGATTCCTCAAGAGCAATTGTATAGAAATCAGATCCACGATTACCTGTAAGTAGGTCGTTTCCCTAAAGATCTCTAACAAAGCATGTAGATTTTCTATATGCAACTTCCAAATCCGCATCATAAAATTGACCAACGGAGAATAGATTATGATTGAGGCCTTCGACGTAGTAAACCCTTATGACCGTGACATTTCCTTGAACCAAATATCCATACACAAGAACATGTGCAAATTGATCATTCCCAAACCGAACCGTACCCAGATATTTTTTAACAAAATTAAATAGCAACTTGAGATTTCTCATCATGTGCTTTGTGCATCCAGAGTCTACGATGAATACTGCAAAACATTTAGAAGACGATGGAGAGATTGAAAAATTGTATCCCATTTTGTGTAATGGTTTCGAGTTAGTAATAGACCTAGATTTACTATCTAAAGATAAACACTCACTCGTTAACGCATTGTCATTTTGAACTTTGGGTTTCCATTTATATCCTGAAGGACAATGTTTTTCTATCCACCAAGTCCTTGCCTTACTAGTTTTTTGATAAAGAATCCTAAAGTAACTCTAAGACTTTTGAATAGTGGTTTCTAAGGCAATTGTTTTCTTATAGGGTGTTGCAACATATTTATTCGTTTGTTTTGTGGGTGTCCTAGTACTAATTGGCACTACATTAGGCTTCTTAGTTCTAGTATTGACGTCATTGATATACTTAGAAACACAAGCATCATGATTTGAATTAAACATACATTTATCATAAGTAACACAAACAACTTTAGCATTCAAAGTCCTAACATTCAAACTGTTATCCCACGCAGTTACAGACTTTGTTTTATTTGAAATACTAGAAATCTTATGGTGGTCTTCTACTTTCTTTTTCTTTATCATCACTTGACTATTGTTTGGCACGACCTTATCATTCATTTGAGTACTCCTAAGCTGTGGCCATTGTGGATTACTCCTGTAGAAGTAGACACGAGAGGATTAGAAGCCTTAAATGTCTTGGGCAATTGAGGTGTTCTAACTTGAGTTGAAGTGTTTAGTCTATATATTCCTAGTTTAATCACATTCATGTTTCTTTTAGCTTATTTTTGGTTTTGAGGTAAAATCTGTGGAGTGACTGGTTTTGATAAATCCTTTTTCTCATTAATCTTGGGAACAAACCGTGATTTGGAAAAAGTTGTTTTTTAGGAGAATTTGGAAAAGGTGACAATTTTCCAAAACTGATGACTTTTGAAATCGAAAAGCATTTGGTTGTCGAACAACTACTGATTTTTCAAACTTAGTATCCACATATTTTCCTTTTGCTTTATTTAGCAACACACGCATTTAAGCATTCACTATTGTCTTGTCTTGCAACTGAGCTTTCAACTCGTTGATTTCAATCGTTTTATGGTTGAGTTCAGCAATCAGGGAGTCGTTGTTTGCTTTCAAAAAAATTTCATTGTTCCCTGATGTGAAATATTGCTTAACCCAAGAGTTTTTGCAAACACTATTTTCTTTTGCATTTTGCAAAGCAAGTTCAAGATTAATACAATGTTTCTAGTTGTGTAAAACTTATGCCATGATTTTGTTTCTAACGTTTGGAAAGCTCATTTTCAAGACGTTCACATTCTTCAGTTTTCTCAAGATATTTGCATGCCATATAACAGTATTCATCATTAGCATCCAAAGAAATAAGAATAACATACAAAAAATACTTAGAGAAAAATTCTTGCAAGAGAAGATCATCGATTTTGGAAAATCTATTTTTTCATGTTCAAGTTGAGATTTAAGATAATCGATTTCCATTTTTAGGTCATCAACATCTTTTTCAACAGATTGTACGTATTTTAAATCTTCGTGCATTTCTTCTTTTAAAGCATTTTCAAAGATCCCCACATTTTTCAAGGTTTTGTGAGCAAGTGAAATTAACATATCGTGTACAAGCAACTTTATGTCATGTGTAATTGGATTCTGCCAATCAATTTTACGTTGTTGCCAATCCGTTTCAACAATGGATTTAATGTTGTCCACATTGGCTTGAACGTCTTGGAAAACATATTTACTTTTTCTTATTGATTTGTGTTTAGGGAAATATTCAATGTTTTTTTACCAGATTTGTTGGTTTCTTCTGAAAAGGTGTTTTGAAAATGTTCTTTTTCACTTCATTTTAAAAATACAATTACTCACGAGACTTTGGTTGTTGTGGAATGAAAAGATCATAAAGGTTATTTAGTTTTTGATGATCGTATGGTTTTACTAAAGCATCTAATTTTGATCTACTCTTTTCCGCAAGTCGAATTGTTTCTTCACTTTCAGGAGCAAACATATTTGCAAGATCATTCTTGTCATATTAAACATTATATAAGCACGGTTTCTCCCATTGAGCTTTCTTGAGGTACTCAGGATTTGTAAAACTTATCGAGCATCGACCATTATAATACGAACTTAGTTTAGGAGTTAGCATAAAAACGGTTTATGCCAATTGACTTTTTTTATAAACAATGCTACTTAAATTTCTGACTTGATTTTCCAAAGCAAATTGTTTATCTATGTCTTTTGTGGAAACTAAAAGGGGGGTTGAATAGTTTACCGGTTAATTATCGTTTAAAAATTTTACTTCTAAAATTTGTTAGATCCGAGTATATGTCCAACCAACCAACAATATGAATCAACAATGTATGAATCTACTAGTTATAACTAAACCAACAATAAGAAATAATCACAACAATATAAAGAGATGAGAGAAGGAACAATCAAACCAAGACGCCATGATTTATAGTGGTTCGGCTATGAAGCTCCTCTTCGCCCTGCTCCGCTCCCTGAGTATCCGACTCAAGATTTCACTATGTCAACAACCTCCCTTTAGGCAGAGAAAACCGTTTACACGTCGTTTATGTTATTTTCCGACACTAAGCTAAATGTCGAGTCCTAATCTTAGCTAAAACCAATCTACCACTTTACAAGTAATACACAATCATAATATCTATACTATCGGATATATACACTATCCGATTTAGACAACCACACAAGATAATCAAGATAGAGATTTGGTTCTTATAAGAGAGAAGGAGAAATCACTAGACTACAACAATTCGTTTCTTGGCGAATACGCATGTTCTTCTCTTGCACTTGATAGAGAGGAGAGGAGAGATGAGAAGAAGAGATTGGATCACTTAAAATAAGATCAAACAATGTTAGTGATCAAGAGATTTATTGAGAGAAAGAAGGTTTTTAGAGAGAGAAAGAAGTCTGGAAAAATTCGTGCAAAGAGGTCTGAGTTTCAGCTGGAAATAATGCAGTATTTATAGGCTGAAAAACCTAACGGTAACTGCCGGCGGTCCCAGGTATATCTGGGGGCTGCCAGGCTTATAAGGGGGCCACCGACTGACGCTCCCCTTTATGTCTTTTAGTAGGGAATGTTTTATCTTGTATGGAAGCTTCAATTTTAGGGGGAAAATTTGAATTTCAAATTTATGTTTAAATAAAGCATTTCTTTTAATTAAAAAGTATTTTGTATATATTTATTTTTGTAAAAATACTTTTGTAAAAATGTGATGGTTAAGAAAAATTATTTTCTTGATCACTAATCATGTTTAATGATTTGTTTATACATACCTTAAGTGATTTACATTTGAAATGGAAATTTACGATTAATAATTTGTAAACGTTTATTTTTATCGTAAACGTTTTTACATTTTATTATCTTCAAAACATTGAGAAGTCGAAAAATATAAATAATGTTTATAGACATTATTTGTATTAACAATCTGAAAGACCCAATTCAATGTCTATTATAGAACGTAACACTTATCACAATAATCAAATAACACAAGTAATAACTTTTCAATCGTGTAATTCTTTATTGATAAGAATCAAAGTATTACAATGTGCTATGGATCGCACAGGTTGAATGACAATGTATGATTACCCTTTGAACAAGTAAACTTGATTGAGGAATCTAGTTTACAAGCAAACTTATTTAGACAGCTGATTGAGACAGCTGACCTCTGTTAAGTTCGAAGGAGTAAATGCAATAATAATAACAACAATAAAAGCGATAGCATTTACTCGATACAACATTCTCTATTTATACTAATACGAGGTTGTGTCCTTAGTGGGGGTAGTTGTAACGTGTCAAGAATCTGTTGGAGGACGTACGAGGTATTTAATGCATGTCCATTCTTGGAAACTACCCGCCCCTACTTTAGTGAACAGTTCTGCCAACTGTTCACTACTTTTACTAACTTTGTACTTGGTACAGGCTTTAACTTAAACCAATGTTTATCCCGCCATAAACACTTGTCAAGTTTTCCGCCTTCTTCAGAGAACAATATTTAAGCTCAGTTTGTTCTTCAAAGGGTAATAGAATAGTCAGAGTATTGTCACTTATGACTCTTCTTAAAACCTCAGCGTATTCCTTCTACATACCAGCTGATATCCATCCCAGCTGACGAGTATGTCTTCAAGTAATCTTTGACTTCCTTGACAATGTCTTTGATTTGAATACGTCTGATGTTGCTTTCTGAGGCTCTGCACTCAGAGAGTCCTTTTACTGCCAGCTGATGCTTTGCACTCAGCTGGTCTTCAATACCTCTGAGTATAATACTCAAAGGTTCTTTAAAACTTAGCCTAATTTCTGTTTAAATCTAGGCATGGATCATTGGGCTCTGAATTGGCCCAACAATCTCCCCCTATTTGAATATAAATTATGCTATGTCTAAAATTAAGGTAAGTGAGTACACAACTTCTTCTTACACATAATTAACCAGATAAAAGAACAACATAAATCATACATCATTACAAATTACGTACCCAACCCATCTGCATTGGTTCTTACAATTTCTTTGGCCTTATTTACATGTCAAAACTCATTTTTATCACCAAGATATACCCCGTTGAACATGACCAAAATTCCGCCCAGAAATTTTAAACATAAAAACCCTAACTTTCACCAATCAAAACAAACCCTAAGGTTTCTAATCTTGTAGTTTCTTATTAATTACAACATTAATGATATCTAGGGTTTCATAACATATTATTACACCATTTTAACAAGATTAAGCCCTACAATTTAACAAGTTTAAGAACACATGTTTTCTTTACAATCTTTTAGGTTTTTATGAAAACTTCATATGTGAATCATGGAATACAAAGATGAAACAAGGGATATGGAATACTTACGAAGATTAAGATGGATACAAGAACAATAACACCACACCAAGAACACCAAAGAATTGTACCAAGAACACTAAAGAATTACACCACAAGCACCAAAACTTGAATAACCAACCGGAATCACCTACACCTTCTTCTTCCTTGCAACTTCTATGGATGAATACACAAGTTTTTGGAGTAAATTTTTTAAGAGAATAATGGTAGAGAGGAGTGAATATGGCCGGCTATATAAGAAGAAAAGGAAGGGGAAGACACAAATAACTTTCTTGCAAAATTAAAAGATTTGATCTCCTTTTTCCTACACTCTTTTCCTAAATTAAGCTAAGCTTAAAAAATAAAAGATTTTGGTAAATAATACCTCATAAGGGCCGGCCTAAATGAAGGAAAAAAGAGGGGACAAAATATTTTCTTTTTATTTTTGAAGATTACACAATATTTGCTAAAAACATTTTTACTCTTATTTCTTAAAATAGGTTTTATAAAAAAAGTAAAGAAAATAAACAAAATAACAAAATCAAAATATATTTTTAGGGGTGGGGATTTATATATATAAATTATGGAATTTATATATATATTTTTTAAAAACTATATATCTCATATTATAACTTAATAATACACAATTAATTATAACCTAAAGTTTTTAAATGTCAAATTCTTATTATTTAACTTAGGTTATATTTCAAAATGATAAAATAAAATGCAAACCAAATTTTTGGGTTTTACAACTCTTCCCCTCTAAAAAAAATTTCGTCCTCGAAATTGAAATTGGTAGATGAATTCAGGGTTATTCAGATTACCAAAGATGACACGTTTGGTATGACAACGATAGGGGCGCGATGAACAGTCAACTAATTTATACCAAGACTAATATCGAATTCACTCATTTCTAGGGGAAGAAAATTAGCAAAACGAATCTTATCATCAAAATGAAGCGGACAGTTTTGATATTCGTGGTCAGACTTTTCATAGGCGTAGATATCGATAAGGTATAATTAAGTAGCGTAGGGAAGATGCTAAGGTGTTTAGCAAATTAAACAGAAACCACAAAATGTGTTGCACCCGTATCAAATAAGACAAAACAGCACGACCATTTAAGAAGAGAGTTCCCGAAACGGTACCTTAAGAGTTAGCTGCCTGATCATTGGGCGAAGAAAATACTCGCCCCTTAACAGCGAAGACAAATAAGATCAAAATACGAAAGGAAGCGATCATATTAAAAGGAAACCTAATGTCTACCCAATCCTCACAGGTCCTAACCTAGGTTCTACAGGGCGTAACCTGGCTCTGATACGATAACTGTAACATCCCGCTCCGATAAAGAGACCAAGAGTCACATTATGGGGTCATATCAGAACTTATAAACGCAAGCGAAGACTTTATTAAATAAAAATACTAAGTCATGAAATAAAATGACTTCCAAAAGTATTAAATTCCAACAAAAACTAAATGAAAAGAGATCTTTCAATGAAATAAGTCTTAAACATAAATCCAAACAAGGGAATCTATCAAGGGTCGGTCCTCTAAGAGCTTCCTACTCTCAACACTCAAATCCTAGCTTCCCGCTTATTACCTGCCGCAGGAAAAGAAAACGTGGCTGAGCTAACGCTTAGTGAACATATATAATAATAATGAGAGAAAAAGACAAAAGAATGAATGAAACGAATCACGAGAACCTGCTAAACAAATATCATACGAAATACAAATCAAATGAATAAGAATCAAGAACAACAAATGAATGCCCACAAGCTCAGATAAATGTCTAAACATGATACATGAATATACCCTAAATAGATATAATCAAATAGTCACATAATCAAATGTACACAAGTATGCATTCCCTGATGTACCAAATGGGATATGGGATGTATAGCACACATACAACCATTCACCTGAACTGAACGGAACAAAGTACCTAGGATGCATCCATACGCTCCCTGCAAAACAAAGTCATATCCATATACACAAGTACAATGACGAATGTACATAAATGTAAGCTAATAATAATCAAAGGCTATCATTCAAAAGGGAACGCCGTAGACTAATCACACTGCCATAGATAGTGTCATGCCATTGGTGCATCAATGACATGGTCATGGTACCTCCATGACTAGTTCAAGTAGCTCGAGCAAAGATTTAAGCAAAAGATATAACTGAACAAGTTACCAATAATCCAATCAAGATAACGAATCTAATATCATACGAAATATTCAAACAAGGATCAAGGAATCACGAATACAAATATCAACAAATATTAAATGAAATCAAGAGAACGGATTCAAATCAAACGGAATATCAAACGAATATCAATTGAATCAAGTAGCTAAACAAATGAGAATCAAGTCATGAGATGTCCTTACTAAAAGGACGGAATATCTGTACCCTCGGATTCAAATCAATCACAACTATCAAAAGACGTTCAGGTAGATCAAACAATCTGTAGAATCAAGACATGAGGTGGGGTCCTTACTAAAGTGTGACGGTAAATTATCTGTACGCGTAACAAACAGCAACAGATTTCGTGAATTCGGATCCACGAAGTGTGACAAAAGATCAATACTCTGTCGATCTCACGAATATCTGTACATAATATCGAATGAGTTACATACCGTAGATTAATGCTATCTTATTCTTAATGTTTATTACTTAGTCCTGTTACCATTTAAAGTACTTAGGTAGCCCACTAAATTAGGGTTTTCTCAATTTTCCAGACTTCCTTGCAATAGTTTCTAAAGCAAGTTGTCAAGCTTTAAAGGACCCCATTGTGAGAAAAACAGAACTTCATGAAGATGGTATACGCAACAAATTACTGTTCAGAGGTTCCCTATAATGTGCGAATTCATATCCTTGCGATCTTTTTGTGTGTTGATCTTTATTGCCAAGGGGTTGACAGAGCCCTCCCTATTGTATCCTTGTGTACCAAAACTGATCCCGAAATGGTCTGACAGAACCTTTCGAAGAAGTTGACGCGTTAAAAAACCCGCGACAAACTCTCAAAAATTGCTCTGACAACATTATCATGGATGTAGCCTTGAACTATCATGAAGATTTAACCAAATAAAATTCTCAGAGGCTAATTCTTAGGGTGTTTGAGGAAGTTGTACAAAATCATGTGTTACGTAGTACGTGATAGTTTTCGGAAGAGCTATTCCAGATTGCGACATCGTAATCTTAATATAAATCTAAAACATCGTCTTTCCGCGCCAGTGTCAGATTGGCGTTGAGTCCGCATGATTTTCGCGCAGAAAATAGACAGTCTTTGGAAATTTAACTTTTGCGCTCAGTAATCAATGTCTATAAACGCGTTGTGTATCACCAAGAGTACACCCGTTGAAGCATTTTGACACCAAATTTGCCCAAATATTCTTAAGACATAAAAATATTAACTGTTCACTGTAATCTAAAGAAACCCTAGTAAGTTTCCTATATCTTGTGTAGTTTCTTATGTCGTTATACCATTTATTGACATCTAGGGGTTTATATAGCATGATATTACTACACCTTAAGTAAAGAAGCTGTAACGCCCTACAATTGAAACAAAGTTTAAGGCATGTGTTTTCTTTTAACATGCGTTTTGTAGGTTTTTTATGAAAACTGTGTGTATGTGTGAAATCATGGAATACAAAGATGTGATTACAAGGTGAGACTGTGGACATACTTATGAAGATTAATTATGATTACAAGAACAGTAACACCGATCTACCGCAACGAACACCAAAGATGATTGTATCCAAGGAGACATCACCAGAGCAATTTTATGTGTGGTATAAGCACCAAAACTGAATAGATAGCAACCGGAGAATCACCTCAGCCTTCTTTTCTCTACTCAACTATTATGGATGAATACACAAGTTTTTGGAATGTAAAGTTTTTAAAGGAATTAATGGTTGCGAGAGGGAGTGAATTTGGCACGGAAGTTTAAGAAGAAAGGGAGGGGGAAGACTACAAATAACATTTTTTGCACAAATTAGAAAGAGTTTGATCTCCGTAATTTATCCTCTACCTTTTCCTTAAATTAAGCTAAGTTCAAAAATAATAGATTTTGGTAATGATTACCTCATAGGGGCGGGCCTCCACTATAAAGTGGGAAGGGAAATGATGGGGTAAATATAAATATTTTATTTTTTTTTTTGCTATGAGTACACAATATTTGCTAAAACCTTTTTTACTCTTATTTGCGTTTATAAGTAGGGTTGTTGATGTAAAAAAAAAAGGAAAGTAATTATCTAATTTACTAAATCTAACTATATATCTAGGGGGGTGGTTTTATATAGTATAAATGTTGGGTATATTCTATATATATATTTTTGTAAAACTATATATCTCATATTTTAAACTTAAGTAATACACAATTTATTTTTCATATAGGATGTTTAGTTGGCATATTCTTATTTATTTAAATTAGGTTATATTCAATGGGTGTAATATAAAATGAAACCCAACATTTTTGGGTTTTAACTGACAAAACTGTTTTTTCATTGCGCTGTGTTCTCCGCTTACTGATTCAGATACAGATGGATTAGGGCTGTCTACGATTAATTGTACTGGTGTTCGAGGAAGAATGTTCTTTCTCTAATAGCGTCACGGATAGAAAAGCGTCAGATAGAAGTCCAGGTAGCTGAGCTTTTAGAGAATGGCTGATGATATCTGGCACAGAGGAGTTGATATCATTAGAGACCTTTTGAGCGATTGAAGACTTCATTTCCTCAACTTTATAATGAAGGAGACTAACTTTTTCACAGACATGGTCCAGATGTCTTGAAATACTTTCAAAATTAAGCAAAAGAAGTCTTTTCCCATGATGTGTGTTCTGAGTGAGAGACATCATGACTTGAATCAGAGACAAAGGTCTCAAAGCTTGAAAGGGATTGAAGGTCATCATCTGGCATAGACTCTAGTTCAAACTCAGAGTCTGCAGTGTATGAATCCATGTCCATGGGTCTAGAGCCCATGAGAGTAACCTCTACATCTTTTGTAATCTGAGAAGCTTGGAAAAACTTAACAAATAGAATCTATGATTCAGTATCAAAATGGCTTTCTTGAGTGTGTTGAACAATTGAGTTTTGCTTATTCACTACGTCCAACAGCTACTTAATAGTTGGAATATCTGAAGAGTGATCCTCATCCTTCTCTTTCTCCTCCATAATTGTATTGAGTACCTGCATAAACTTGTTAGTTTTTAAAGAATTGTGAATTTGTAGTGAAGTAAAGGATCACCATTCGCTACCCCTAAGAAGACTGGGTGTGATTATCCAGTCCTCTCAAAAGTTATTTAAAGTTTAGATTAGAAACAATGAACTTTTAGGACTTTTTTGTTTGGTTAGTGGGTCCTCTGAGCCTGAGTAAGTACAGTTCATACAGAGGTCGACTTTCATGCACAGATGGGTTAATCCAGCAAAGTCTAGAATTTCCAGAGTCAACCATCAGGCATTTTTAACCATTTAGTATCATCCTCTGGGTGCATACTCAGAGTGTACAGAAAATTTTGGAATCTAAGTGTAGACACAGACACTCTAATGGGTAAGGGGTAGCCCTTAACTTTACCACTCCTTCCTAGAGAAGTTTGAGATTGGCTTCTAGCAGTGCCCTTTATATTTTAAAACTATTACCTTTTCGGCTTCAGCGGTTTCATTTTGGTTTTCCTGCGCCCCTGCCGATTCGGAGACATCTAGACTCTTTGTTTCATCAGTGGTGACCACAAACTCCTCAGCTGGCTGAAGATGGGTGGCTTGTGAAGAGGAAGATGTTTCAATCCTGCTTGAATTTAAAGCCTCTGGTCGGGTCGAATATGGGATTGTCTTCTTCCTTGGCTTTCTAGCTGTTGTTGCTTTGGACTGAGTGACAGGCGGCACAAAGGTCCCGGACAAGGACTTGTCAGCTGAGTCATCAACATTCACCTCCTCAGAGGGAGGGATAAAATACTGAAGGGGCCGAGGAGAAATCTCAACCACATTGCACATGTGTGCAGTCAGAGGATTTTCATTTTTCAAAGGTGTTCTCAAAGTAACAGCGGTAATCTTGTAGGGTTTCAAAGAAAGTAACTTGTCATTTTTGTAGTTTCCTTCATCAGATGTTCCATGACAGGAGACAAATATCTTGTATATCAAATATTTGGTTTTCTTTCATGCTTGCCAGTTTCAGGGTGTAACTGGGAAATTAGGTTAGAAAACAGAATACTTGCAATGTCAATATTTAACCCCCAATATAAGTTGTAAGCAATTGTTTGTTGGTTGAGGTTTAACTGATCATGAGATCCTTGTACTCCACCCAGACATTTAACAATATACTGCATCAGGACCTTCTATACAGGTGTAAAGTATTTAACCTTTACAGGAGAGGAGTTGATGAGATCAAAAGATGTCAAAGAGGGTTTTGTCTCATCAAACAATCCTAAAGATGCCAAACCTTCCTTCACAGTCTCCTTTTTTGGTATATTAACAAAGCTTTCACTGGATTTTAGCCTAATGACTGATGAAAATACGTCAAGGTTAAAGGTCAAGGGATTTTCAAAATGAGAGAGACTGAAGGTGATGGACTTAGATGATATATCTGCCTCGGCTGTATACCAAAATTCCCTAAGGAATTGAGAGTAGTAGGCTGATGGTTCCTTGGTTAAAGCAACATATATATGACTCTTTTTCAAAAACTCAAACAACTTCTTGTATGAGGGTTGGTCGGATTTCAATAGGGCAACCCCATTATTAAACTGAATGATGCAATCTGCCATTTGAAAGTGTACATTTAAGGCAGGAGTGAGTTGTTTGGTTTGTGAAGATGATGCGGAAGCCATTTTTGAAATAAAATTTTGCTTCGTTTTCTTGAAAGGTTTTGGGAAGGATGATGAAAATGGAGTTTTAGGGTTTTGATTTTGAAAAGTGTGTTGTGTGTGTGAAAAATGAAGTTTTATACCACAAAATTATTTTATCAAATTTGAAAAATAAACTTTTGAGTTCCGCATTAAATGCTTAGTGGTAAAACTGTCACAAAACGTGGGTCCCTACGCCTTATTTTTACTGTAAATTTCCCATATCATGAGAAAGTTGGTGGATTTAATGAACTAAATCTGAATTAAATATTTGGAATGTTTGTCTTTCAACTTGAATAGTTACATTTAAGTTACCTTAAAACATTTAATATTTAGGACAGAGAATCACTTAAAGCCTTTTTCTTATCAGAGACCTGTTTTTCAATATTGAGCATACCCAACTCAGCTACCAATCTAGTGAAGCTCGACTCAGCTAATGGTTTGGTGAAGATATCAGCGAGTTGTAAGTCAGTGGGTATAAAATGTAGCTCAATATCACCTTTTAAAATGTGGTCTCTGATGAAGTGATACCTAATGTCAATATGTTTTGTTCTGGAATGCAACACTAGATTGTTTGAAATGGCAATGGCACTTGTATTATCACAAAATATAGGCACCTTGTCATATAGAACATCATAGTCAGCTAGCTGACTCTTTATCAAGAGAACTTGAGCACAACTTTGGATATTATTACGTATATAATCACTTACCGGTTAAACGTGTAGTATTTTTGTAAGATTTTTCCTACTACCTTTGTCCTCAAGGGTAGTTTTGGAATTTTCAATACTTTGGATATTATTACGTATATAACAACTTTACATCCATCAAGTTTTTGGCCCCGCTGCCGGGGACTTGTGATTAAGATTCCTTCGTTTGCATTTGTCGATCGTGATTTGGAGAACCTTTCGTCTTCGAAAGTTACGCTTTTGAAAAAAAAATCAAAAATACAAAAAAATTATAAAATATAAAAAGTAAAAAAATATTTTTCTTTTCTTTTTAGTATATGTAGAAGTTAAATAAATACAAAAATACAAAAATATTTGCTCTTCCGGATTTTTTGACTTTTTCTTGTGAATTTGTGAATATAAGAAATAAAAATTTTACCAAGTTGGTAAAAGAACACCAACATATAATACTTTCAACTGAAGTATTATCCATCAATAAGTTCCCGAACTTAAGATTCAAAAATTTACCGTCTTGTGTCACTTACGAAAAAGGCGCACCTCTTTTGTGAAATAAGCTATTAGGAGGGTTGTTCCACGGAACTACAACCCGAAGGGACAAACGTTTTTAAGGAGATTCGCTCCCACTACGTCCCCCGTTTGCAAATTTTACTTAAGGGAGTTACCCTAAGTTTGTTGATTATTCGGTAAACAAAAATATTTTCTTTTCTCATTTCTTTTATCATTTTTGTTTGCTTAGTGCATGCGCACTAGAAATTCCAATTTTCCAAATAATTCGAACGTAACCATTCCGAGACGTCGAAATAGAGGACGTGCTCCAAACGTAGTCGAACCCGAGCTTCGTACTATCGTTGAAGTTGCACCAATGGCGGAACGTACAATGGAAGAGCTACTCCGTGCACCCACGAAAGGGTATGGAGAAGCTATCGTTTTACCAGAAATTAATGCGGATCATTTTGAGATTAAAACGAATTTGTTACAACTAGTTCAAGCTAACCCGTTTCACGGTTATGAGAGGGAAAATCCCCATGCTCATATTAATAGTTTCAAAAGGATTACCTCGACTTTACGATTTAGAGATGTGTGAAACGATGTTATTAAGCTTATGATGTTTCCATACTCACTCGAGGGGGCCGCTAAAGTTCGGTACGAGAAAGAACCACCAAATTCGATCTTGACTTGGGAGGATCTCGTAACCAAATTTGTGAATCAATTTTTTCCTCCCTCGAAAACCACTCACTTAAAGAATGAAATTTCTTGTTTTACACAAAAATTCGAGGAAACTTTTAGTGAAGCATGGGAACGATTTAAGGAAATGCTTAGAGCTTGTCCTCACCACGGATTTACAGAGTTAACTCACGTTGATACCTTTTATAACGGTTTAAACGAGAACGATCAAGACTCCTTAAATGCCGCGGCGGGTGGAAATCTTTTGAGTAAGACAACTAGAGAGGCTTTGATGGTCACATTTTTGAGTTAGTGTCCGTATCCATTAAAAAACAATGACTAAAAGTGTTAATAAGTGTGACCGTAAACACTGTATAAGCACACAAAGCATGTTTTTTAATATATTTAGTCACATACAATTAAGCATAAAGTGGCCAAAAGTGTTAATAAGTGTGACCATATGCCGTTTAAAGTGGTATTTTGTGTGACTATTGTTCATCCAATGGCCACATGAATGTTATGTTTGTGTGGCCTTTTGTAATATATAGTCACACAAAGCATGTTTGTTTTGGGTATTTAGTCACATATAATTAAGTCTAAAGTGGCCAAAAGTGTTAATAAGTGTGACAATATGATGTTTAAAGTGAAGAAATGTGTATTTTGTGTGACTATTGATCATCCAATGGCCACATGAATTTTATGCTTGTGTGGCCTTTTGTAATATTTAGTCACAAAAAACATGTTTGTTTTGGGTATTTAGTCACATACAATTAAGCATAAAGTGACCAAAAGTGTTAATAAGTGTGACCATATGCCGTTTAAAGTGAGGAAAAGTAAATTTTGTGTGACTGTTGTTCATCCAATGGCCACATGAATGTTATGTTTGTGTGGCCTTTTGTAATATACAGTCACACAAAGCATGTTTGTTTTGGGTATTTAGTCACATACAATTAAGCATAAAGTGGCCAAAAGTGTTCATAAGTTACATGAATGCTGTTTAAAAATATGATAGAAATGTGTATTTTGTGTGACTATTGTTCATCCAATGGCCACATGAATTTTATGTTTGTGTGGCCTTTTGTAATATTTAGTCACACAAAGCATGTTTGTTTTGGGTATTTAGTCACATACAATTAAGGCATAAAGTGGGCCAAAAGAGTTATAAGTGTGACTCATATGCCGTTTTTTAAATGAAGAAATATGTATTTTGGTGACTATTGATCATACACAAAGGCCAATTAATTTTATGTTATGTGTTGGCCTTTTGTAATATATAGTCACACAAGATGTTTTTATGGGTATTTATTCACATACAATTAAAGATAAAGTGGCCAAAAGTGTTAATTAAGTGTTGACCATAAGCTGTTTAAAAGTGAAGAAATGTGTATTTGTGTGACTATTGCTTCATCCAATGGCCATATAATTTTATGTTTGTGTGACCCTTTTGTACATTTAGTCACACAAAGCATGTTTTTTTGGGTATTTAGTCACATACAATGAAAGCATAAAGTGGCCAAAAGTGTTAATAAGTGTGACCATATGCTGTTGAAAGTAAAGAAATGTGTATTTTTGTGTGACTATGTTCATGCTAATATGGCCACATGAAATTTATATGTTTGTGTGGCCTTTTTGTAATATTTTAGTCACACAAATCATGTTTGTTTTTGGTATTTAGTCACATACAATTAAGCATAAAGTGGCCAAAATGTAATAAGCGGTGACCATATGCGTTTAAAGTTAAGAAAAGTGTAGATTGTGTGACTATTGTTCATAACCCAATTGCCACATGAAGTTTATGTTTGTGTGCCTGATTGTAATATTTAGTCACACAATCATGTTTTTTTGAGTATTTAGTCACATACAATTAAGCATAAAGTGCCAAAGGGTTATTAAGTTGTGACCATAATTGCTTGTTTAAAGTGAAGAAATGTGTATTTGTGTACCTATTATTCATCAAATGGCCATATTAATTTTTATGTTTGTGTGGCCTTTTGTAATATTTAGTCACACAAAGCATGTTTGTTTTGGGTATTTAGTCACATACAATTAAGCATAAAGTGGCCAAAAGTGTTAATAAGTGTGACCATATGCTGTTTAAAGTGAAGAAATGTGTATTTTGTGTGACTATTGTTCATCCAATGGCCACATGAATTTTATGTTTGTGTGGCCTTTTGTAATATTTAGTCACACAAAGAATTAAGCAAACAGTGACCAAAAGTGTTAATAAGTGTGACCATATGCATCTTTTAGTCACATTTAAGAAATCAATATATATCAAAACAAATTCAAATACAATAAAACTGGAATGTATATAACTGAACCAAATATAAAATTGTAATGTCGTACATAATAAAATTCTCAATAATTTAAGGACTTCTGAAGACTCTTCTTCTTAGCTTGCCTTGCATTTCATCCACTAAGACGAAAATGTTTTTTGCCTTCGTATGTAATTTAGGTGCAGTTTTGTTCTCAACATTCATTTGTATGGTACTTGGAGGTGTTGCCTGTAGGAAACAAAAGCCGCGTGTATCAAACACTGAATTAAATATGAAAATATATATCTGGGTTGATAAAACACAGGTATGTACCTTTGGATCGAAAACCACTTGATCCTTTGGCCATGCAAAAAAACCACCTACTGCATCCTTAACTGTTTTGAAACCGTTATTTCCTACATCCGGTATGCATGCTGCATCCACTAAAGATGTATCAATTGACACTTTGTAGCAATCCTTTGGGAGTTCTTTGTTATGAAGCATTTGTTTTCCATCAGTCTTGTATACGGTACCCAAAGTAATAATAGTTGATTCTTTAAGTAGTCAAAGTTTTGCACTTAATTGCCTAAAAAAATGATTGTTTCATGTATGTAATCTAAAATTAATTAAACAAAAGAATATATGAACATGTTGAAATACATACTTTTGGTAGTACTAGTAGTGGAGACACATTTTTTTGTGATTGGAAATCTTGACGTGAAGAATCCTTTCGTATTGGTCTAGTTATTTTTATTAGATCCGACAGATTTAACAGTTCCCTATATATATAAAAAAAGGGTAAATAAGACATGTATGTAGAATTCAAAAATCATAGGGGGATGTTTTATTACTTACCCTTGTTTCCATTTCCTTTTCCAAAGTTGCAAGTCCATTAGACTTCTGAATGCTCGATCTCATTCTCACATCCAACAACAGTTGTTCCGCCCTCCTTATCAGCGCTGTTATTTATAGGATTAATGTCTACCGGAGACACCTGCAATATAAATTAAGAAATGCAAACTCATCAGTTTAGGATCAGTGCCTGCTAAGCCTATATGTGGGATTAAAAGTCTTCTTGATTTGTTTTGGATTACTGTTGCTCATGTTTGAAGTTAATGCAGCTTGTTGATTTTAATGCTGCGAGGAACTTCAAAGAAATATGCTAAGTGTTAACTACTCGCTAGTACAAAGTTATTAACTGCTAGTGATATTAGTACTAGCTCATGGTTAAGAGACTGCTCAGAGAAGTTAAGCTGCTGAAGTAAGTTACTACTGCTAGTGTAAAAGTTATGTATTGTTGTTTAGTAGTACTAGCTTAGGTGTCATAAAGTTAGTGATGTAGTGTTAATGTTGCGTGGTTGATTTAATGCTGCTAGGGAACTTCAAAGAAAAATATGTTAAGTGTTTATTACTGCTAGTACAAAGTTAGTACTGCTAGTGAATATTAGTACTGATCATGGTTAAGACTGCTCAGAGAAGTTAATGTTGCTGAAGAAGTTAATACTGCTAGTGTATGAGTTAGTATTGCTTATGTTAGTTAGTACACTTAGTGTATAAGTTAGTGCGTTAGTGTTAATTAAAAAATGAAATTGTTAACAACATAAAAAATATCTTACATCTGGTGGTGTCAATTGAGTTGACATTGACTGCAATTGCCCCTTAGTGCATGCTAACTGATTCTTCATTTTTAGTAACCATTCCCCATAGTTTTATGACATCTTGATGGACAATATCTGGATTAATAGTTCTTTTCTTGACGTACGCGTCTCTCATTATCAAGTTGACTTGAAGTTCAAAATTCTTTCATCAAATGTTTGTCTGCTTCGGAGGAAGAACAAAATACCCCTCTTGTATGCAACTCCACTTCCCCCTCATCTTGCATAACCTCCCATTTCCTTACCTAATACAACTGACATGGAGCATCAATGGCCCTGACAACCTCAAGGTTCCTTCTTTGATCTTGTCCACATTTCCTTTCTCACACATAATATGGAAATAGGTTATTATAGGAAAATTGAACATAATAATAAAATTTAGCAGTCAAACTACAAGTTTTCTTCCCACAGAATTAACTCATCATCTTGAATTCTCGTCTTTTTTTATACTTAAACCCTTCCTTTCAACCACAGTGTACCACGCGGGGGTTCTTCATCTGGTTTAATTTCTTTTTTTTTCGATCTTATAAACATCAAATACATACACATGTAAGTTAAACCAATATAAACGAAAGTATGATGCTATTAAATGCAAATGTGGCAAAATGTGTAATCTTACATTTCTTTTTTCACTTTCAAAAGTGTGTATCCACCTCGTCCCATTGTATGTTGATAAACAGACTTGGAACGCGCCATTTTAGCTGCAGCTGATTTCACCTTGCAACATAAAATCATAAGGCGTTTAGATGTAGTAATGCTGCTAGTATAGAACTAATATATATGGAAACACAAAATTATGAAAGATATATGGACTTAAATAAAAATGACTAATTAAAACCTTGTATTCCTCGGTGGCCGTGTACTTTACAAAATTGACCCATTCTTCGGCTTTTAAAATTGCACTATAACTTCGCGGGACAGTCATTTTTAGAAAGTGTATTTGGTTGGGCAATATGTATGTTTATCTTAATTTCCTTATGAAATTCCTTATAAGTTGACCAAGACGATTCATTACCAGCTTTCTGACTGTTAAGTCAACATCAAAATATCGCTGCAAAGATTAACACAATGTTTTTAATTAGTTGCACATAATGTAAATGCAGAGATAAACTTATGTAGTACTGGGTTAAAAAATAATATATGTGACCGTAGATTTCATCCCATAGTTTTATCACTTGCTTATGAATCGTACCTTCTTCAAGGATAGAAACTTCAATACCTATAAGCTCACTGAACCTTATCTCCGTAAAAAACTCGAAAACAAATTATTTGCTCTGTGTTTTCCTGAATCCTATTCAAACAACCATACGAAGGTTACACTGAGCTTTATTCCATCGGGTTTTCCATATTCCATGCGAAACTTATATAAACTGGTTATGCCCCTCTTCACAACATTCCCATTTGAATGGTTGTTTTCATCCTCCTCCTGCGCCTCATCAAAATACTCCTCTGATTGATATCCTAAATCGTCATTTTCATTATCATTATCATAATTAACCAAATGATCCTGATCATCAATGGCTTGAGTTTCCATGATTCCTCAGCAACAATGTGAAAAGAAAATAAGTAAAATTGGTAATTAATGGTGTAAAAAGAGATTTTGTTGTTCTGTTTTGGGTGCAGCCCTAATGATTTAAGATAAAATAGGGTTTGTGATGAAATAAGGAAGCCAAAACGCCCATCGGTGATTTTAAAATTTTTGACTAAAAAATTGGCTCCAAAGTGATAATTCACACTTTTTCACAAAAATAAACCCTCCCCTAATTAAACACAATATATTCTAATACAAAATTTAAAAAAATGTAAATTTAAATTAAAAATTTAGAAAATTTAGAAATAAAAAATGTTTAAAAAAGCTACAAAATTTAAACTAAAACTTCCATAAATTTAATAAAAAAAATAACAATCAAAATTTAAAAAAAACTCAACCCGGTGATTCCAATTTCGTTAAGTAATTTTTTTTAACAATTATACGTTTCACGCAGACATTATAAACCACTACAACCCAATGCATATGACCTAGGGGTGTTCAAACTAAACCCTCACGATTGTTGTAATACTTTTATTGTATAACGACTTTTTAGCTCCTAATGTGAACATTTGTAAAAATCTATGTGTGAAAATTGATTAATGTGATCGTAATCTATAAACGTCGAGTAATATTTTTTGTTAATAAGTTATATATGAATATTTGAATGCAATTATTGTAACTGGATTACTAGGTTTTATATGACTTTATAAATCAATGTCATTTAATTTTACTAGAAAGACATTTTATATACATTGTTTATACGGTTAAACTCGATTGAACGACAAAAACGGCTAACCGTGACCCGAACCGCCAGTAACTCGCTCACTTTGGGTACCTGCCCATCCGGTTACCCGCGTAGTACGGTTCGATTTCGGATAGTAAAATTAATTACCCGCCTCGTGACGGATAGCTTAAATCTCCCAACAAACATGACACTGTAAGCCACTACAACCCAATGCACATGACCCATAACCCATGTTAATTACCCATTATAACCAATCATGGATGTGTAGTAACATGACACTATAAGCAACTACAACCCAATGCATATGACACATATGATGTCAAATACCCATTAATGAATGTGACCAGTGATAACCTAATGCACGATGACCTCATGGCCCCCCCCAATTATTTTGTGAATAGCCATTACACCGGTCATTATCATGGGTTGCATTACACTATAAGCCACTACACCCAATGCAACATGAACCCTGACCCAGTTAATTACCCATTTTCGATCACCATGTCATTATTGGTCGATAACATGAACTATAAGCATACTACAGACCCAATACACATGACCCCTAAAACCCTGTTCAATTACCCATTGTCACTAGTCATAGGATGTTCGTAACAAACACTAGCCAAATAATAGCAACTATAACCCAATACAATATGACCATATATGTCCAAATACCCATTAATCACTGTACCAGGTGATAACCCAATGCACATAGAACCCATGACCCATGTGAATTGCCATTATCACCGGTCATGCATGGGTTCCGTTACACTATAAGCCAGTACAACCCAATGCACATGACACATAACCCTATTGTTAATTACCCATTGTCGATCACCAATCATGTATTGGTCGATAACCTGACACTATAAATCACTGCAACCCAATGCACGTACCCATGAACCCATGTTAATACCCATTGTCACCAGTCATGGATGTGTCGTAACATGACACTATAAGCAACTACAACCCAATGCATATGACACATATGATGTCAAATACCCATTAATGAATGTGACCAGTAATAACCAATGCGCAATGACCCATAACCAGTGAATTAGCCATTATCACCGTCATTAGCAAGTGGGTTGCATTACACTATAAGCCACTACAACCCAATGCACATGACCCATGACCCATGTTAATTACCCATTGTCGATCACCAGTCATGTATTGGTCGATAACATGACACTATAAGCCACTACAACCCAATGCACGTGACCCATAACCCATGTTAATTACCCATTGTCACCAGTCATGGATGTGTCATAACATGACACTATATAGCAACGTACAACCCAATGCAATATGACACATATGATGTCAAATACCCATTAATGAATGTGACCAGTGATAACCCAATGCACATGACCCATGTGAATTAGCCATTATCACCGGTCATGCATGGGTTCCGTTACACTATAAGCCACTACAACCCAATGCACATGACACATGACCCATGTTAATTACCCATTGTCGATTCAACACAGTCATTGTAATGGTCGAATAACATGACACTATAAACAATTACAAACCCAATGCATCATGACCATATCCCATTGTTAATTACCCATTGTCCAACGGCCCGGCCTATCGATTCGCGATTTTTTCAACCTTTGCTACTATTTCTTTAAATTTTTTGTAAACAAGTAACAAAACCTTTGTTTACGACTATTATCGTAGATTAAGGTATTTTCTCGATTAATACCGCCAAGAACAATTACATGCTACAAGGATGTCGACCGCCTAGCTATCGTTTCATGATTTTTTTAACCTTTGCTACTAGTTCGTTAAATTTTTTGTAAACATGTAACAAAACTTTTATTCACGACTATTATCGTGGCTAAAGGTATTTTCCCTCCAATATTTTCATGAAATATTTTGTAAAATTCGTAAAATACTTTTAGTCATGTGACTAAATGTATTCCACCCAAAAATTTCATGAATCCCATTTCAAATTAATCACACAAACAACTCCTTTTGTCACCGCCACAACTCCCTCTCATCTCACCACAAATCCGTCACCACCACACAGGCTTCTTATCATGGTCAACTCTCTATCGCTGTCACTCTCACACCGTCATAGACCCACCGACTCCCGTCCACCACTTAGTAAGTATGTTCTGTTTCCTTTTATACACATCGTTCTAAAAAAGTCGTGTTTATGATTTGTAATTGAAAATGTCTTGATTATGCTGTAATTGAACATTTGTTTTGAGATTCCTTCTTGTAAATTATGTCAATTTTTTGGTAAAATTAGCTAGTTCATTGGTTAAAATAAATAAGTAACCCGTTAACCTATTACCACTGACATAGGGCAAAATGAAATAGTAACAACATTGTTCTGAGTTGTTGGAAAGCCCCCTACTTGAATCCTCCATAATGTCTCACCGGACCCTTAAACTAACGATGGGGTGACCTGCAAGGACTACAACCATAAAGCTCCTTCTCTTGTCAGATTGTTGCTCGGATAAGTGGGATACATTTATAAACATGGACAAGTCTTGGATGTGAACTAATAGGACCAACAAATCTTATGTTGATGGATAGTCAGCTTTTGTATTGTTATGTAGTACACAACTTGCAGAATATGGGGAACATCGACCTACGAGTTAATAAACAACATCTTTTAATGCCATGTCCGTGTACCAAATGTTTAAACCACATAGATCATAAAGTGGAGGAAGTGCAGTTTCATTTATTCAGAAATGGGATTGATCTAAGCTACACAAACTGGACTAAACATGGAGAAAAGGATGAGCCATCAATAAGTGCCCAAAACCTGTTAAAAGCTACACAGAGTTGTTGACATGACAACAAAATATTGCTTAGATATTCCAATAGATGGCCCAATAAGAGTAGAAATGGTTAATGTTACAAAAGATAATTTTGATGAGGATGACCTTGTCAAGTTTCAAGAACTATTATTAGACGCAGAGAAGCCTCTTTACGAAGAATGTCCTGACTTCACAAAGTTGTCCGCAATAGCTAAACTACTCAACTTGAAGGGTAAGTACGTATGTCTGATAATTCGATTTTATGAGTTACTAGTATTGATAAAAAGATGCTACCTGCAGATAACAAAAATAATGTGGAAAAAAAAACTTATCAAGCCAAAAAAGTTTATGAAATTGATTGGGATCAGGATACAAAGAGAATACATGTATTATCAACAACTGCCTTCTGTAACTGAATGATGAACAAGGAACTGACTAGAAAGCGAGTCAAACATGGGGATCAAGATGGAAGGTGGATAATAAGACACATAAAGTGTAACACACAAACATTCCAGCAAAGGTAAATGTGGTACTATTCCAATTAATACCAAGACTAGCAACGACTATTTAAGATACAAATAATTCAGAGCATTTAAGATAAGAACGCACACAGAGATAACAGATGGTATGTTACGTCACACCCACAGATTCACAGGCATAACGTACAATAGATGAAAAATTCCCCGAAAATGCTTAAGATCCAATGAAATCTACGCTGGTGAATATCCGGCTGATGGGGTTTGACATCAACACTATGAAATAGGCATCACAGTGAAATGGCCAGTTTAACTGTCATAGAAAACCTTCCTCCATGTTTGTGTATGAGAATAAAGTTTATCAATGCTTTCGGTAATAATTACGGATACCCCGGGAAATGATATCGATGTGATGTTTTTTAGAACCGTTGGTTGATGATCTGCATACCTTATTCGAGACAGGGGTTGATACATATGATGCTTCCACAAAAGAAAACTTTAATCTGCGTGCCGTTGTGTTATGGACGATAAACGATTACCCTGCACTTGGTACATTATGTGGCTGCCCATACAGTGGATTCAAAGGTTGTGTAGTATGTGGGAAAGATACACACTGTGTTAGACTTTCTGCCTCATCCAAGCAAAGTTATGCTGGACACAGACGATATCTACCATACAACCATCCGTTCAGAAGGCAAAAGAAGGCGTTTAATGGACAACAAGAATTTCAGCTTGCTCCAAATCCATTGACCGGGGAACAAATATACAACGAGGTACAACATATTGAAAATAAGTGGGGAAAAGGAAAACGAACAAACAATAAGACCTCAGAAAACCAAGAAGATACGAGAGGCAGAGGTGGGAAGATTCAAAAGCAGAAAAGGAAAACAACAGAAGATGAGGGTAGTTCAAACCAAGTAAATGAAGCATATTGGAAGAAATTCAACATTTGGTATCGAAAGCTAAGGTATTGGAGGCATAATTCTGTTCCACATTGTATTGACTTCATGCATGTAGAAAAGAATGTTTGTGAGAGTCTAGTCGGAACTTTGCTAAATGTTCCTGGAAAGACAAAAGATGGAATGAATGCTCGATTGGATCTGGCAGAGTTGGGGATAAAACCAGAGTTGTTTGCTAGGCAAGAAGAAGACAAAACAACACTACCTCCAGCAGGTTACACATTAACGAATGCTGAAAAAGACATCTTTTGTGAAACGTTATCCAACATCAGGGTACCACAAGGCTATTGTTCAAATTTCTCTAGTTTGGTCAGCCTAAAGGATAGGAAGCTCATTGGCCTTAAATCGCATGACTATCACATGCTAATGCAAGAGTTTTTGCCCATTGCTATACGTTCAATCATGCACCCACCCACACGATATGCTATTATCAGGTTTTGCTTTTTCTTTAAATTTATATGTAGGAAAGAAATCAGCTTGCAAGAACTAGATAAGATGCAATTGGAACTTGTTGTGACACTGTGCCTACTCGAGAAGTTCTTTCCTCTGTCATTTTTTGATATTATGATACACTTGACTGTGCACCTAACTAGGGAGGTAAAATTATGTGGTCCCATATGCTTTCGGTGGATGTATCCCTTCGAAAGATGTATGAAGGTTATTAAAGGACATGTGCGAAACAGAAATAGACCAGAGGGATGCATTGCTGAGGAGACTATCGCGGAAGAAACAATAGAGTTTTTTAGCGAATATCATAAAACCATGAAAACTATTGGTATCCCACCTGATAAACATGTAACCAATGAAAATGAGGACGAAAAGCCATTGTCGGCCAAAAAATCAAGCTAAGTGGTTACGCGAAGAGGAAATTACTCGTATGTTGTTTATAATTGTTTGTTTGTTGCTAAATAGAAGTGAGTTGAGATAAAATGTGAAGTGTCCCTCCTGTATATGACATTAGATAGAGGTCCACCAGCACACCATTTCATTATCCCAAACACTCCTATTCTTTAATTGTTTGTTTGTTGTTCCTGCAATTTAAAGGTAATATATACTTGTAATGAAATTCAGGTTGAGAGAGAGTTAGCGATATCCAAAGATAGTGTATCAGAAACTGTAAGGTGGATATCATATGGGCCACGCGCCACCATAGTGAAATACGAGGCATATAACATCAATGGGTATACATTTCGTATGAAAAGTAATGATGGCATAGTTTATCAGAACAGTGGGGTTAGTGTTGAGGCAGTAGATCTTCACATATCCAAAGAAGTTGCAACCACAAGAAAAGCATTTTATTATGGGGTTTTACAAGAGATATGGGTACTAGATTACCGTTTCAGGCAAATTCCTCTTTTCAAATGTGATTGGGTTAATCACAAAGCTGGTGGGGTCAAACACGATCCTAATCTTGGTTATACATTAGTAGACATGAATAGTTTAGGCCACAAGGATGATCTGTTCATATTAGCCTCACAAGCACGACAAGTGTTTTATGTGAAAGACCAGATAGATAAAAATTATCTATTGTCTTTAGAACACCTACCAAGAATTACAAAGATACATATGATAAAGTTGATGAGGAATTTAGTACAGTCATTCACGAGCACAATGATAACATATTGCCACGTGTAAATCGACGTGACTTGGGTAATAAATCACAAAATGACTACTATCGAACTGATTGTGAAGGTATTGTTATACGAAAATCCAAGTGAAGCATGTAATGCTCAAGTTGTCACTCTCTGTTTAAGGATTTATGTTTGTCTGCATAACCTATTTAAGCTTTTGTTTTGCTGCAAATACTCTTGTAAAGGATTTCAATTTATCTATTAATTATTTACTTCATGTTTGGTTGATGTGTTTGTATATATTGTATCTTGCTTAAGCTGCCAATACAAGTGTAGTTAATATGACATAAACATTAACTACACTTGCATTAGGTTCATACTTGTATTTATACATTAGCATTCGCATAATATCTAATATGAAAACAAAACTCAGAACTTATAAACAAGGTGACACTGTCATTATTTAACACATTCAAATCACTAATACAAAGGCCTTTTTACAATTGTCTTTATAATGTAATAAAAAAACATCACTTACTGAAATTTTAGGGAAGCATAAACCAGTATCTTCAATCTACAATAAGCCCCCAATGTAACACCTCCAAATTGGGTCGCAGCGAAATAATATGTCAGGGAGAGTTACTTCATAGATCAATAGCACAAGATATGAGAACGACCTCTAAAAGAGTCGTTTGAAATACGATACATTGGATTTAT
>BQNB010068921.1:0-33677 GCA_026074375.1 Tanacetum coccineum
TTTCAGTTTACTTAGCAGACACTACTTTGGATTTAGTGAGCCTAGTTAAAGGGCACTGTTCTCCTAAAGTGAATGTTCTTCATGTGGGCCTCCACTGATAACCAAAACTGGTAAGCACTTTGCCTGTGGCTTTCTACATTTGCCTAACTTGCTTAAATTTCCAAACTTTCTTAACTTTGCGTACAACATTGTTAACAGATGGGGATGCATTCACAAAGTGAAAATAATTAACCACACACACATCATGATTTTTAGAAATTAAACATTTGTTACATGTTTGGCAAACAAAATGAGAATTCGAATTAATTACAGTACGCTTAGAGCTAATACTAGAATCAACACGATTCGTGGTTTTTACGTTAGACTTATTTGTCCTAGGGTGTTCTTCTACTTTCTTCTTGTTGACACTTTTAGCCAGTGAGATCTTATTTTTCTTGGTATTGCTCCTAGGCTGTGATCCGCTAGCATCAGTGCAACTGTTTACTCCTGTAGAAGGGGGCATAGGGACATTAGTCTTTTGAGTGTGCAATTGCTCTACATATTTGTGTGTGATACTATTTGACGTGTCATATTTTGCTTCAAAATCAACTTGCTTTTTCCTAATTAAAGGGGTAGGATCATGCTTTTTATCTCGTTGGTTGAAGTCTTTCGGACAAGTGCCAATCACATATTATAATAGTTCCTGAGAGTGTTTAGTGTAACGGCAAGCAGAGACAATTGGTCTATCTAATGGTCTTTCAACCTTAGCTTCCTCTACTATTTCGTGAAGGGTTTCTATACTTTCTTTAAGATGCTTGAGATAATTTAGATGAACTTCCCTATTGTTCCTATTGCGAGGGGGAATTGGTTCAACATCTATAACATACTTCCTTGGTGTAAGAACTGTTGGTTTTACATGATCCTTAGTGACACATTTCATTTTATTATGTATTTAGGCTTTTAGATTCTCATATTCAGTTAGCACGGCAGTTATTTGTTCTATATGCTTAGCACACGTGATCTAAATAGAATCGTACAATTCCTTGTAATGCTGTTTAACCTTTTTATTTTCTGCCCTAAAAAGCTCATTTTGTTCTTGAAGAACGATGACTTTTTTAGTCAAGTGAGTGATATGAAAATCTAAGGCCCTGAAATCAAGAGTACGGTCTGCTTTACTACGGGTTTCCTTTAGTTGAGAGATTTGCATTTTCAATTTTTTGATGGCGTTGTCCTTTCCTTGAAGGGAAGCTTTCATTTTGCCGATTACAAAGACTGAGTCAAAATTAGGAGTAACTCTAACGGGTGGAGGTGGGATGTTTCTAAAACTCTCTTTAAGGTTTTGATACTTTAACTGCAAGTTTAATTGATTTACCTCAAGATTGGAAAAACATTTTACTAATTAAGTATGGTCATTTTTTAAACCTTATCACGTAAATTAGAAAGCTCTGCTTCAAGTTCCAGACAACATGTTTGAACAATAGTGTGGGCATCATGCATTTCAATAAATCTAGATACAGTAAGCTCAGAATTCGTTGCAATATAAAATATATCTTTAGACAAGGAATCAGCAATTAAATTATCATTTAAAATGAGAATATTTTCCGCCTCATCTCATCATTACTTCCTATTCACAACATTTTGGTCAACCTCAGCTTCCAACTCTTCAAAAATTTCTTTCATTTCTTTGATTTCTTTAGTGAGAGCCTTTTGAATACCCTCAAAATGTTCTTTAAGTGTTTTGAAAAATGGAATGACTTCGGTGAGATAGCATTCCTTGGTTTGTTCAAAACCCCTTTCCCCTTCAGTGAGCCCCGTTGGTGTAATTCTCTTTTTACAGGTTTTTTCAAATTCCGAAAAAAGTTGTATAAGTGCAAAAATGTTAATTTTCACTTGACTTTTTGTTGGAAGCACCCTGGGGACAAGCGTTGCAGGTGTATTGGGAGGGTACACCGTCAACGCTTTGATTGGTCTTGAAGCTGGGGTCTGCTCTTTGAGAGCTTCTGCTTTCATCTTGAGGACATCCTTGGACCAAAATATCTGACCGGGGGTCAGTTGTGTCTGTGGTGTAAAGGTCGCCAGATAGTTCTCTTTCGAGTAATCTGGGGGTCGAATATTAATGTTTTGTTCAGTCCACAGAGGGGTTTTCATTTTGTCATTCATTTTCTTCCTAGTGATTTCAGCTATCTCTAGGGTATCCTCTGAGTTGTGCACTATGGCCGGGACATGATTGGTTTTGATAATTTCATGACCATTATATAGAGCAGGCTGAACTTGCTTTGCACGGGTGAGACATAAGGGGTTCTTGTAGCCAATAGCTACCTTTTTCTGTTCATCATAATAAGGTTTTGGAGAGACTGGTCTTGTTTAAATACTTTATCTTTGACCTTCTCTTTTAAGGATTTCATGTCCAAAAATCTTCAAGGTATTTGTTTTCTTTCTGCTTAAAATCCTTTTTTCAAAGACGTAACTTCTTCTACCATTGACTTGTTATGGTTGATGGTAGAGGTAAGTTGCATTTTTACAGAATGAAGTTCCTTTTTCAAATTTTCTTCCTTAATATTACGGTCAGTGATAACTATTCTTAATTGTTCCTCAATTTTTTGTTCTCTTTCAGTTAATTCAAACTTGGCCCGTCTCTCATACAGTTCAACTTGTTCCTTATATGTTGCAAGTTCAGCGGTCAATGATGCATTAACTACTTTGTTCTGCTTATTCGCATAAACACTTTGGGCTGTCTGTTCATGCATTTCATTAATTATCATCATATAAGCATCATTTGGCACAGAAGATACATTACTTTGTACAACGGACACTGCGTTGTCCTTTACATACTGATCATACGGAATCATATTACTATCACTCGCATAATCAGTATGTGAGTCAACAACGTAGTTTGGTTGTACATCGTCATGCATCTCGTGTACTTCATGATGTTTTGTTGTTCGCAAATAGCTTCCCTGATAGTTGTTCAAGTATGGTAATCAGATAGTATGTCCGAATCATATGACGAACTGGCTTCATCATAAACAGGATCTGGGGATGAGAGATTTGCCATGAACATAGTCTGTGCAGTAGGAGCCTCATCAACATCAGAGTCAAATGCATCACAATCATCAGCTTGAAACACATTATCCACATTGAGTGCTAAATCTTGAACTGGTTGCTCATCCACATCCTCATCAACAACATTATCTTGTCCACATGCAATAAACAGCAACCACTCTTCATCTAATGTCACCCTATTCTCCTGAGCTTACATCAACAACATTTTGTCTTTAAAGTATTTTGAGTTCTGTGGTCGCTTGGGCTGAGTATTGTTTCTTGCTATTATGGCCTTATTACTTGCAGTTGTAAACACTTAATCTGCTTGCTTGCCTGGATTTGCTTCCAACTCTGTTCTGTGCTCCCATAACCGCTGCACCTGTACCCCTTGCATTGTTCCCCTGACCTCTATTCTGTCGACCCTGAACATTCTGAACAACAACCCTGCCATCTTGAACTGTGGCTTGGTTCCTTGTATTTGATGAAGTTCTGAGTTGATTGTTAGTTTGAGGAAGGTATGTTTTGTATGATTGGGTGAGTAGGGCAAGTGTGTTGGTTAAGTTCTCAATTAAGTTTTCCGTTGGAGAGAGTCCTGAATTAAGTTGGATGTTGTCAGCAAAGTGTGGTTGAACATGTGTGGATGGTGGAGTGGTAGATGATTGTGAGTAGTACTGCTGATGTGAAACATTAGACATCAAGGCGAGAGGATCAACATTGGGTTGAGTGAATCGTTCCAACATCATTTTGTTCTCATTGGCATGTGCCTCGTGTTGCTTCAGATAAGCATACAGCTGATCATAGTTAGAGTCCCACAATCCTCTGTTCAGTTTCACTATTGTGACGAATCTACCCCATTCAGGCAACATGTTATTAACAAAATTTGAATTCAACTGCATTCTAGGCATGGTCATCTTGATGTTTCGCATGTCATTGATGAGCTTGGTAAACCTGACATAGTAATCATGAATGGTTTCTCCTTTGTTCTGACAGAAGTGTTCAAAATCATCGTATAGTTGTGAATCACGATCTTCTTTGGTTAATTAGACTTCAGGAGCATTCTTCACATTATCCAATATGTCTTTGACATCAGTGTAATGTTGATAAGAGTGTAATGTTCATTTTGGTAACCCTTGAAGTAGGATATTTGTTGCCCGAATGTCAGCGTTATACCTTTCCTTATCTTCAGGTGAAAGGTCAGAATAGACTCGAGCTCGTTCTGGACCTAGATGTAGGGCACCTTCATTCCCTTCAGCAAGTGTTTCCCGAAATGTTCCCATCTGAAAAGGTCCTTCATCAATCGACTTCAGGATGTTCACCCCATTCTCTTTACCCCGACAATACAGTCGAATACGTTGTTGCCATGATGCAAAGTCAGTCCTATCAAGCATAGGTGGTCGGGTATCAGAACCGGCACATTGGATATCTTCTGAGAGATTAGCCATCTTAATTGATTGTGAAATGATTTAAGTTGATCGAACAATGATTAGTGATTGTATGTTAAAAGTGGTGATGTTTGTTTAAGTGTTTTGTTGTTTGAGTTTGTTACGTTTGTCAAGTTTGAAAAATAGTCCAAATGCCAAACAGTGTACCAAACCGCTGGATTAGTGCTCAAACCGCTACTGTCAAACCGCTACTGTCAAACCGCTATGAAGAATTTATACCAAACCGCTACCACGAAGAAAAATGGCCAGAGGTTTGATTCCCAAAAGACCTTGAGAAAAAATCTTCAAAAACCTGTAACAAACCGCTACCTATAAACCGCTATGAATGGTAAACCGCTACGGAGTTAAATTGCCAAACCGCTACTAAAAGATTATGGTAACCTCTATGAAGAAGAAACACCAAACCGCTACCAAGAAATGAAATGGGCAGAGGTTTGTTTCCCAAATCTCTATGAGAAATTGTCTTCAAAAACTTGTAAACCGCTACGGATTAAACCGCTACAATTACCAAATCTCTACTAGTAAACCGCTACACTAGAAGACAAACCGCTACTGACAAACCTCTACCTAATAAGACAAACCGCTGTCAGAAACGACAAACCGCTAGCACAGTGACGACTGGAAAAAACCGCCAGAGCAGATTGTACTTCGGACAAACCGCCAGAAAACAGTAAACCAAACCGCTTGCGACTAACAACAAAGCAGATATCAACCGCTGCGATGACTTTGACTTTTACAGCTTAAAATCACCCTGTTGAGCGTTTTGACTTGGATTTTTTGCACAAATGAGTGCTAAAAGGCTATAGCAACTACAAAAACATGAATTTTAACACAAGAAGCGTGAAAATCAATGATACTCAAGAACAAGAGCTAAGACCTCATAAAACTCAACTTTTGATCTAAACCAAGCACTAAAACGCACACACAAATGATCTAATCATCCCATGAGCTCTGATACCAATTGTAGGATATTGGAAATCATAACACAATGAGATAATTAGGGTTAGCCAAATCTTTAGAGAGAGAAAGTAGGAGAGAAATCTTTCTAGTAAGAGAAAATGGAACTTGTATAATGAAATGACTAACCACCTCTTCCATGGCATGGAAGAGGCTTTTATAGTATCTTACAAACCAGCTCATTGGCCTTGGTATGGGCTTACACGTTGGGTTTCATTACCCGACCCAATACCGAATGCCATACGATTAACTATTAACTACGAGCTATAATAAACGGTAAAATATACTGGGTGACTGAGTCTTTTTCTATTATCTAACAACTAGGCTTGAGCCACCCCTGACCGGATCTTTTGTATAATAAAGAAATTTTTTACGTATTTTGTAATCGATTTGGGAGTTAGGATCAAATTAGAAATATAATTAAAATGAGAATGAACCATAACCATAAGTTTCTAGATGCCTGACACAAAAGTAGATGCATTCTCCTTATTATGTCTACCTATCCTTATTTGAAATATGTGGCTAAAAGTTTTTCTCATTAAAATAATTTTTTTCACTAGATCCATTCTCATTGATTAGAAAAGTAAATTTTAAAAATGAAGTTAAACATCTCAATAAAAGTAATATTGTTTTGTTTTTTCTTTTAACATGTGCCATCATGACATTTATAATATAATACTCTCTTTGTCTCTATTGTATTCCGACAAAAAATATACATGTTAAGAAAAGTTCATTTATTACTGGTTTTTTTCTTACTTTTTAGTAGAATGATAGTTTTACCATAGCTAATTAATTAAAGTCTTCTTTAAAGTTTGTAATAATAATTTTAAACAAGAATAATATAGTAAACTTTATCAAATTTTCCCATCTATTTTTAGTAGTGGATAATTAAATTGAGACATTTCAAAAAAGAAACATGAACTATTAATTTAGAACGGAAGAAGTATATACATTTATGAAAAACTCCTTGTAAGAGTACTTTCACTATATATTTGGAACAAGGTTTTGAAACCCGCGCTTCGCCGCGGCGTGGTTTGTTTATTATGTTTTGGCTTATGATTACACTTACAAAGCATAACGATACAAAGTCTATATTGACTTTAGAAAAGTCAAAACAGTGTATAAAGTGTAATACATAAGTTGCAAGAGCACACAAAATTTCATGAATAAGTGCTTATTTGTGCTTATAAAATTTAATACATAAACACAATTGTTACTCGCGTTTCATTGATTTCCATAAGGTATCAAAGCTCCTATATATAGTATGTTCTTGAGAAATGTTACTGGCAAGCTGATTGGCTCATCTTATAGCTCATCCTGCACATATAGATTACAAAAAAACAAGGGATGAGAAGTTTGTGTTTTGATAAAATTGCAACAAATCAATGAATCATGTAGAAACTTTGCTCGTGCTTACCTTAAAGCCCAATATGCATTGATGTTTAGAACTACCATTTGAATATACTAAGACGCTAGAACATCAACAACAACCATAATTGTCGCAAAGAGAAATTCTCATAGCCATATAATATGATATGTTATTGATATCTTCATCATATAAAGTAACAAATTAATTAGATCATACCTCCTACTATTATTACAGTACCTGAAGAGCAAGTTGTTCCACATATTTCAAGTGTGAAAGTAGAAGTATAAAAAGGTATCATGTTTGTACAGAGTTTAAACGGAAAATGGATCTTACCGATTTGAAAAAATAGGCTTTAATACCAACAACAATTAGCAACAAATATAGTATGTTGGTATATTTCATTCAGTTTATATTTATTTCATCTATAAATATAGTATGTTGGTATATTTTAACAATTAGCAAAAAATGACCATGCGTTATACCTATTATATCTCATTCAGTTTCATTATCATGTCACTTTATACTAATATTCAAATACTATGTTGGTATCTAACAGAGTATAAATCTAAAACTACTTGAACCCTTAACGAAAATTTTAAACAGTAGTATTTCGGTTACTATTTTTCACAGCCCTTTATGAGTTACGACTTGTAGGACTCATCGATCACACATTAAACTATTAGCCAAAATATAAACTTAATTTAGAGTATGCAACTTATCAGGTCGAGGATCAACATACTTCATAATCGATAAAATCAACAAACATACCCAATACATATACTGCATATCAGTTGCAGTTAACACTATTAAAAATTGTAAAGGTTTCAGTTTTTTTCACTAATTCGAGAATGCCTAATTGCATGTATTCATAACTTAGGAAGCGTTTGGCATTACATATTAAAATATCACATATGCATTATAAGCAATATTTACTTGAAAGAAAAGAAAGTTAGTAATTAGGCAACAAAATTAAACCCCATCTCAATAACATATAACAATAGTCCAACAAACCTTCCAATCAAACTCTTTTAAATCAATCTGTAACCCGAGGGATGTCGTTTTCCTCAACCCACAGTTATGACTGCTCTTGCTTTTCATGTTCTACCTTTGTCAAGGGTTAAAAGGCCAATCAATACGAATAACAGCCCATTCTTTACGTTTACTACATAGATTTTAAAAAAACTTGAAAATATTGGGCAAATCAATATATTGAATAGTCGTGAAAGGAAGGTGTTTATTACAGACTTAGCTAAGAGAGAAATATTATTTTGTGTGCTCACCCTTGTATCAGCTTTAGTTGCAGCTAACCATAACCACCTCTATCGCCATGCTAATACTTTCACGAATATGCGCACATCCATCAGAGATGGTGTAAGCTATAATAATTTCACGAATAGAAGGTTAAAATAATTTTAATTTTTTTAATAAGTTGATGAGGTGAATGCACACATGTGAATTCACTTATGACAAATTTCTACCCATTTTAACCATTCGACGCTTAAAATAATCCAAATCGACTCAATTAGTGGTAAACATGCCAAAAAGGAGGAAAAAAAACTTACCTGCCCTCCATCAACTCTTCTTACTATGGGTAAGTTTTTTTCCCTCCTTTTTGGCATGTTTACAACTAATTTGAGTCGATTTGATTATTATAAGCGCCCGGTGATCCGTTTTGCGATTCCGAATCCGCCGATTCCGCCGACCCCGAAGTCCGATCGTGACGCCCGATACCCCCGCCACTCCGATACGCCTCCGATCCCCAGCTCGACTCAATACTCCCGACTCCCGATATTCCCAGACCGCCCCGCCGTTCTAATCCAGATCCGACACGGTAAAATGGTTTAGAATATTTGTTCATAAGTGATTCACATGTGTAACTCAATCAATTTATTTAAAAGAATCTAAATTATTTCAACCTTCTATTCTTGAAATTATTACAGCTTACACCATCTCTGATGGATGTGCGCATATTGTGGAACAGTATTTAGCATGGGCGAATGGAGGTGGTTATGGTTAAGGTCGCAACTAAAGCTTGATACAAAGGGTGTGAAGCACACCATAAGTAATATTTCTCTCTTAGCTAAGTCTGTAATAAACACCTTCCTTTCAAGGCTATTCAATATATTGATTTGCCTAATATTTTCAAGTTTTTTTAAAATCTATGTAGTAAACGTAAAGAATGGGCTGTTATTCGTATTGATTGGCCTTTTAACCCTTGACAAGAGGTCTAACATGAAAAGCAAGAGCAGTCATAATTGTGGGTTGAGGAAAACGACATCCCTCGGCTTACAGGTCGATTTAGAAAACTTTGGTTGGAAGGTTTGTTGGACTATTGTTATATGTTATCGTATGGTTTAATTTTGTTGCTAAGACTAAGCTTTCTTTTCTTTCAAGTAAATATTGCTTATAATGCATATGAGATATTATAATATGAAATACCAAACGCTTCCTAAGTTATGAATACATGCAATTAGGCATTCTCGAATTAGTGAAAAAAACTAAAACCTTTACAATTTTTAATAGTGTTAACTGCAAATGATATGCAGTATATGTATTGGGTATGTTTGTTGATTTTATTGATTATGAAGTATGTTGATCCTCGACCTGATAAGTTGCATACTCTAATACTTAAGTTTTTATTTTTGGCTAATAGTTTAATGTGTTGGGATCGATGGTCACAAGTCGTAACTCATAAAGGCCGTGAATATAGCAACCGATTTACTACTGTTTAAAATTTTCGTTAAGGGTTCAAGTAGTTTTAGATTTATACTCTGTTAGATACCAACATAGTATTTGAATATTAGTATAAAGTGACATGATAATGAAACTGAATGAGATATTATTAGGTATAGGAATGGTCATTTTTTTGTTTAAATGTTGATTTATTAATTAATTTTTTTATTCTATTAATTTTTTTATATTTTTATTATTTTATTTAGATATTTTTTTTAATTGTTCTTTCTCAATTTTTATCATTTTTTTGTATTTTTTTTTTTTGTTATTTTTATACTTTTTATTTTTTTTTTTTTATTAAATTTTAATTATAATTCATTACATTAATTAAAAATTGGGTTTTTTTTCTTTTTTTAATTAATATTTTTTAATTTGATTTTTAATTAAAAGAATTATTTTTTTTTTTTTTTTTTTTTCATTTAATTAAAATTGCATATTGTTTATTAATTTTACTTCTTTTTTTAATTTAATTTATTTTTTTTTATTTTAATTTATTTTAAATTTTTTAAAATTTGAGTTGCTTTATTTTGTTTAATTTAAATTTTTTTTTTTTGCAATTTAATTTTTCATATTTTATTTTTTTTTTTACGTTAAAATTTTTATTATTTTTTATTTTTTTTGTTGTATATTAATAATTATTTTTCATTTATTTTTTTTGAAAATTTTTTGATTTATTTAAATTGTTTTTTTTTTTTCTTTTTCTTTTTAAATATAAATTGTTTTTTATTTTTATTTTTTTTTATTTTTTTTTCTTGTAAATTTTTTTTTTTATCATTATTCTTAATTTTATCTTATATAATTTTTTTTTTTATTTGATTTATTATTTATTATTTTTTTTATAAAAAATTTTTTTATCATAAATTATATTTATTTTTTTTTGCATTAAATTTTATTTCTTTTATTAATATTAGGAAAATTATCTTATTTTTAATTTTTTTTTTTTTATTATTCTTATTTTTTTTTTTATTTTTTTTCTTTTTTAATTAATTTTTTTATTGAATTATCTTGTTTTAAGTAATATTAATTTAATTTTATCATTAATCCCTTAATTATTTTTTTTTATTATATTTTTTTTTATTTTTATTATTTTTTTTTGTTTTTTATGAATTTTTTTTTAATTTTTTTTTTTTTTTTTTATTAAATTATATTTAATATTAAATTTTAATTTTCTTTTGTATTGTTTTTTTTTTTTTATTTTATTAATAATTTATTTTATCTAGAGGATTTTTCTATTTATTTATATGTATTTTTTTACATTCTTTTTTTTTTTTGAATTTATTGTTTAAAATTTTTTTATTTTTATTTTTATTTTTTTAATATGATTTTTTTAATTTTTTATTTATTTTAATTTTTCTTTTCTTTAATTTTAAAATTTTTTCATATTTTTTTTATTATCTATTATTAAATAATTTATTTAATTTTGTTAATTATAAATTTTTGTTTATTTTATTTTTTTTTTAATTTTTAAAAAATTTTTTATTTTTTGTTTAATTTCTTTTTTGTTTTTTTTTGTTTTTTAAAACTTATTTAATATTATTCTTTTAATTTTGGTATTTTTTTTAAATTTTATATTATATTAATTTTTTATTTAATTTTTTTAAAATATCTTTTTTTTTTTTTGTTTTTTTTTTTTTTGGTTTAATTAAATTTATTTTTTTTTTTTTATTTTTTTTTTTTCTAAATAGATTTATTTATTTGTTAAATAAAATTTATTTCTTAATTTATTTTTTATTATTTTTTTTTTTTTTTATTGCTATTTTTATTTTTGATTTTTTGTTTATTTTTGTACTGTTGTATTTTTTTTTTTCAATTTTCTATTTTGTATTTATTTTTTTTTTTTCTTTTTTTCATTATTTCTTATTTATTCTTTTTTTTAAATTTGTAAATTAATTTATTTATTGTTGTTCCTTTTTTTTATTTTATTATTTTTAATATAAAATTTTAATTTTTTTAAATTTTGTTATTTTTTTTTTTTTTACTATTAATTTTTTTTTTTGATTTTTTATTATTTTATTTTTTATTTCTGCCTCTGTATTTATTTATTGTGTCTAATTTTGTTTAGTTTTATTTTTTTTATTTTTTTATAATGTTTTTATTATTTTTTTTTTTGTTTTTATTTTTCATTATTTTTTATTAATTAAATTTAATTTTTTTTTTTTTTTTTTTTTTAAATTTTTTTTTAATTTTTTTCTTTTTTTTTAATTTTTAATTTTTTTTTTAATTTTTATTTTTTCACCTATTTTTTAGAATTTATATTTTTTTTCATTAATTCGTTTTTTTATTTTTTTTTTTTTTTTTTCATTGTTTTTTTTTCTTTTCTTTGTTTTATTTTTATTTTATGTTTTTTTTTTGAATATTTTTATTTTATTTTTTTTTTTATATTTTTTTTTTTTTTTTTTTTTCTTTATACAAATATATTTTTTTTATATTTTTTTTATATTTTTTTTTTTTTTATTTTTGTTTTTTTTTTTTTTTTTTTATTCTTTGTTTATTTTTGTAATTATATAAATAAATTTTAATAATTTCTTTTTTTATTTTTTTTTATTATTTTTTTTTAATATTTTTTTTTAATTTTAATATATTTTTTTGTATATTAATTATTTAATTTTTTTTTTTTTTTTTTTTCCTTTTTTAATTATGTTTTTTTTTATTTCTTGTTTTTATTTGAATTTTATAATTTTTATCTTATTGTATATAAATTATTGTAAAATTATTTTTAATAAATTTTGTTTATTTTTGTAATATTATTTTTTTGATGGTATTTAATTTTTTTTTTATTTTTTCCTCTAATTTATATTTTTTATAACTATCTTTTAATTTTATTTTCTTTGTTTTAATTTTTTTTTTATATTTTTTTAATGATATTGTGTTTGAAAATATTTTTTTATTTATTTTTTTAATTTAATTAATTTTTGTTTATTTGGTTCTTATTTTTTTTTATTTAGTTTATTTTTTTCAATTGTTTTTTTTTATTTTTTTTTTTTTTATTTTCTGTTTTTTATTTTTTTTCTTTTTATTTTCTTTTTTTAATTAATTTAATTTGTTTTTAAATGCTTTTTATATTTTTTTGATTAAATTTCTTTTTAAATTTATATCTTTTTAATATTCCTTTTTTTTTTTTTTTTATGAGTCATATTTTTAAAAATTATTTTTTAAATTTTTTTATTGAATTCTTTGCTTTATAATTTTTTTTTTTATATTTTGAATTAAAAAATTTACGTTTTGTTTTTTCATTTTTATTTAATTTTTTTTTTTAAAAAATATTTTGTTAGTATTTTTTTTGATTTTTAAATTGAATTTTTATTTTCTGGTTTGAAATTATTTATTGTTTCTATTTTTTTTTATATTTTTATTTTTTATTTATTTTTTATTTTTTTTTATTTTTTATATTTTTTTTTCTTAAATTGTTTTATTTTTGTTTATGAATTTGATTTCTTTAATTTAAAATTTTTTTATTAAATTTCTTTATTCTTTTATATTTTTTTTTAAATTTATTTTCTTTTTTTTATTATTTTATTTCTCTTTTGTACTTTAGGAATATTTTATTTGTTTTTTTTATTTTGAAATTTTATTTCTTCGTTTTTTTTTATACATATTAAAATTTTTTATTTATAATTTAAATTTTTTTTATTAATTAATGGTGATTATTTTATTATTTTTTAGTTTTTTAATTTTTTTTTTTTATTTATTTTTTTTTTTTTATTTTATTATTTTGTTTTTTGTTCAATTTTATTATTTAATTATTTTTTATTTAATATTTAAATTTGTTATAATATTTTTTATTTTTTGTTTTAATAAAAATTTTTATTTTTGTGATTTGTTTTATATTATTTTTTTTTTATTTTTTATCTAATGTTAAAAAATATTTATTTTAATTGTTTTTATTTGTTATTTTATTTTTTTTCTATTGTTTAAATTTTTATTTATGTTCTTTAATATTATATTTTTTTTTTAATTATTTTTTATTTTTATTTTTTTTTTTTTTTTTAAAATATTTTTGTTTATTATTTTTTTCATGTTTTTTTGATTTTAAATTCTGTCTTTAATAATTTTTTATTTACTTTGTGTGTTTTTTATTTTTTTTTTTATTTTTTTAAATTTTTAATTTTATTTTTTAAATTTTTTTGTTTTTTTTGATTTTTTGCTTATTTTCTTTTTATTTTTTTGTTAAATTTTTTTTATATTTTTTTTTTTTTTTTGTTTATTTTTTTTATTTTTTTTTTTTGTTTGTGATTTTTATTGTTTTTTTTTAATTTTATTTTATTTTTTATATTATTTTAATTCTATTGTTTATTTTATGTTTTTTTTATTTTTTTTCTTTTATTAACAATTTTTCTTTTTGTTTATATTTTTTTATTTTTTTTTTTTTCTTTTTTTCTTTTAAATTTTTTTAAATAATTTATTTTTTTTCTTAATATTTTTTATTTGTTTTATTTTTGTATTTGTAATTTTTATATATTAAATTAAATTATTTTTTTGGTTATTATCTTTTTGTATTAATATAAGTGTTTATATTTATTTTTTTATTGAGATTTTTTTTTTATTTATTTTTATTTATTTTAATTTAGTTTTATTTTCTTAATTTATTTTAAAAATTTTAATTTTTATCCTTTTTTTTTTTGTTTTTTTTATATTTTTATTTTTTTTTTGGTTTTAAATAATTTTTTTATTATTTTTTGTTTTTTTATTTATTTTTATTTATTTGTTTTTATTTATTGAATTATTGTTTTTTTAAATTTTTGTTTAAACTAATTATTTTGTTTATTCATTTTTTTTTTTTTTTTATTATTTTATATTATTTTTTTATTAAAAAAAATTTTTTCTTTTTGTTTTATATTTCTTGTCATTTTATTATTTGTATTTATTTCTTTTATTTCATTTTTTTTTTATTTTTTGTTAAAAATTTAATTTATTTAAATATTTTTTTTAGTATTGTTTACGATAATTTTTTATGTTTTTTTATTAATTTTATTAATCGTGTTTTATTTTTTTTTAATCTGATTTTATTATATTTATTTTGTAATTTCTTTTTTTCTTTTAATTTTTTTTTTCTTAAATTTTTTTTTTATCTTGTTTTTTTTATTTTATTTCTTTTATATTATTTTTTTATTTAATTTTTTTTAATTTCTTTTTTTTTATTGCTATTTTTTAATATTTGCTTTGATTTTCTTTTTATATTTTTTGTTTTTTTTTTTTTTGTTTATTATTTTATATTTTTTTTTTTTTTTTTTATATTTTTTTGATTATTTTATTTTTATATTTTTTTAATTTTTTTATTTATTTTTTTTATTTTTTTATTTGTTTTATTTTTATTTATTTATTTGGACATTTGTTATATTATTTTTTATAATTTAATCTTTTTTTTTTTATATTGTATTTTGTTTCTTTTTGATTTTTTTGTTTATTAAATTTATTCTTAAAATTGCTTTTTTTTTTTAATTTGCTCTCTTTATTTTCTTTTTTATTATTTTATTTATTTTTATGTTTTATTTTTTTTATATTATTTTAATACTATCTTGCTTATTTGGTTTATTTTTTTTATTCTTTTAAAATTATTTTTTTTTCTTATATTTTTTTTTCAATTAAATTTTTTCTTATTTTTTTTTCTTTGAATTTTTTTATTTTATTTATTTTTGTTAATTTAATTTATTGTGTTCCTTTTTTTTTTAGTTTTTTTAAAAATTGTTTTTGTATTATTATTTTTTATTTTTTTTTTTCTTGTATTTTGAATATTTTTGGTTTTTCATTTATATTCTTTTTTTTTTATATTTTTGTTTTATTTGTTTTTATTTTTTGGTATTTTTTAATATTTAAAATTTGTTGTATTATTTATTTTTTTTATTTTTTTTTTTTTTTTAATTTATAAATTTTTTGTAAAATTCATTTATTTTATTTTATTTTTGTTTTTTTTTAATTACTTTTATTTTTTCCAATTTAGCTTATTTATTTTAATTGAATAAATTTATAATTTTTCAAATTTTTTTAATTTTTTTTTTTATTTGATATTATTATTTCATTTTACTTTTGATTCTTTTTTATTTATTTACTTTGTTTTTTATTGTTTTTTATTTATCTATTTTTTTTTTTTATTTTTTTTAAATTTTTTGCTTTTTTTAATTAATTTTATTTTTATTTTTAATTTATTTTTTAATTTACTTTATAATTGTTTTTCTTTTTATGAAAAATATATTTTAATTTTTAAAATTTTTTTTTTAATATTTTGAATATTTTTATTTTTTTTTTTTAATTTAATTTAATTTTTTTGCTTTTTATTTATTTTATTTAATTTTTTTTTTGTATTTATTTTTTGTTTTTTTAATTTAAAATTATATTTTTTAATTTTTTTAATATTTTAATTGTTTAATATTATTATTTTTTTTTTCATTTTTTATTTAATTTTTATTTTATCATTTTTTAACAAATTATTATTATTTATTTGTATTTTAATAATTATTTCATTTATTTTTTTTTTTTGTATTATTATAATTTATCTTTTAAATTTTTTCAATTATTTTTTATTGTTACAAAATTTAATTTTTTTTTTTTTTTTATTTTGATAAAAAATTTAGTTTTATATTTATTTTTTATTAAATTTTTTTTTTAATTTTATTTTTTTTTGCTTTTTTGTTTATTTTTTTGTATAATTAAATATTATTATTATTTTTGTTTTTTTTTTTACAATTTTTTTATTTTTTTTATTTTTATATTTATTTTTTGGTTTAATTATTATTTTTCTTATTAATAATAATTTTTTTATTTCTTGAATTTTTTATTTTGATAATTGTTTATTTCAAAATTTTATTTTTTAATTTTTTCTATTAATATTTTTTAAATAATTTAATTTTATTTTAATATTATTTTAAATTTTTTAACTTTCAATTTGTTTTTTTTATTATTTTTTTTTATTTCCTTTTCGATAAATTATTATTTTAATTTTATTTTAAATTTTTTATATATATTGTTTCTAAAATTAATTTTTTATATTTTTTTTGCTTTGATTTAAATTTTTATTTTATTTTTTTAATTAATTTTTTTTTTTATATTTTATTTATTTTGTTTTTATTTTTTTTTTTATTTTAAAATTTTTTTTTTAAACAATTAATTTTTTTTATTTTGTATTTTTTTTTTATATTTTTTTCTTTTGATTTATGAATTTTTATCTATTGTTTTTTAATTCTTTATTTATTTATTAATTATTTTTTTAAAAAATATTTATTATTTTACAAATAAATATTTTTTATGATAATTATTTTTTATTTATTTTTAATAAATTAATTTTTAAAATTTTAAATTTTTTATTTTTTTAATTATATTTTTTTTTTTTTTTTTTTATTTTGTTTTGCTCTTTCTTTTAAATTTTTAATTTTTTTATTTTTTATTTTTGTTTTTCTATATTTTTTTTTTTATTTTTTTTTTAAAATTTTTATTTTTGTTTTTTGTTCATGTTGATTATTTTTTATTTTATATTTTTTTTTTTTTTTTTGTCTTATTTATTAGTTATTATTTTTATAATTGTTTTTTATTTTTAATTTTTATATTTTTTTTTTTTTTTTTTAATTTTTGATTATTTTTTTATATTTTTTTTTTAAATTTTTTTTAAAAAATTTTTTTATCTTTTATTTTTAATAATTTTCTTTTTATTTTTTACTTTATTATTTTTAATTTTCCTTTCTTTTTTATTTTTCCATATTTTACTTTTAAAACTTGTTTCTCTAATTTTTTTTATTTTTGTTTTTTTATTATTTAAATTGCTTAATTTTTATATTTTTTAACTTTTTATTTTATATTTATTTTATTATTTAAAATTTTGTAATATATTTTTCTTATTTTTTTATTTTCAATATTTTTTTTTTTGAATTTAATTTTTTTTTTTTGCAATTTTTTATTTAATATTATCATTATTTTTTGGTTTCTAATTACATAAGTCAAATTATTTTTTTAATCTTATAATTTTTATAACTTTATTTTAAATTTTTTTTAATTTTTATATTTTTAAAAAAATGTTTCATAAATTTGTTTATTAAATTTTTTAAAATTTTTTTTGTTTTCTACCTCTTTTTATTTCATATTTTTATTTATTATTGAATTATATTAAACATTTTTTATTTTTTTTAAAAATTTGATGAATTTTTGTATTCATTTTTTATTTTTGGAATTATCTTTTTTTTTCGTTTGTTTAAATTTTGTTTTATTAAATTAATTTAATTTTTTTTTTTTTTTTTTTTTTTTATTATTAATTAAATTTTTATAAATATTTTTTTTTATTTTTATTTATTTAAGTTATGTTTTTCAATATTTATCTTTTTTTTAAATTTATTGATTTTTTTTCCTTTTTTTTTATTTTTTTTTTTTCTATTATTATTTCCAGATTTTTTTTTATTTTTTTTTATTATTTTTATTTTTTTATCTTAATTAATTATTTTTTTTTATTTCTTTGTTTTTTTTTTAAATTTTTTTCTTTATTATTATATTTTTTTATTTTCTTTTATTTTTCTTATATTTAATAAATATTTTTTTAAATAAATTTTTTAATTTTAATTTTTTAAATTTATTTTTTTTTATTTTTTTATTTTTTTTTATTTTTTTTTTTTTATTTTTTTTTGTGGTTTTTCTCTTATTTTTTTTCATAATATTTGTTTTAATTGGATAATTTATAATTTTTATTTTTATTTTTATTTTAATAATTTTTATATTAAATTTTTCTTTTTATATTTTTTTTAAATTAATAATTAATTTATTTTTTCAAATTATTAAAAATTGTTTGTTTTAATAATACTTTTTAATTTGATAAATTTTTTTTTTTTTATTTTATTTTTCTTGTTTTTATTTATTATTAATTTTTTTTAATTATTTTTCCTTTTAAATTTTTTGCATTTTTTATTAATTTTCAGCTTTTATTTTTGTGGATTTTAAATTTTTCTTTTTATTTCATTTTTTTCTTAAATTATTAAATGTTTAATTTTTTAATTATTTTTTTATTTTTTTCTCATTCTATCTTCTTAAATAAATATTGTTTTTTTTTTTTTAATTTTTATTTGTTTTTTTTTGTTTCTCTTCTTTTTTTTTTTTTTAATTTTTTTTCTTCATGTTGTTTTTTGTTTTTATTTTTTTTTTGTTAATATATAATTGTTTTTTTTTAATGTTTTGTTCTAATTATTTTTATTGTTAAATATTTATTTAATTAAATATTATTTTTTTTTAAAAAATTTTTTTATTTTTTGTTTTATAATTTAATTATTTTTATCTTCCTAATTTAATTTTATATTTTTTATTTTTTTTATTTTTTAAATTTTTTTATTCTAATATAATTTTTTTATTTATTTTGAAAAAAAATATATTTTAGTTTTCAAATTTTTTTTTTTTATTTTTTTATATCTTCTTCTATTTAATTTTTTTATTAATTATTTCTTTTTTCTTTTTATTTTTATTTTTATTTTTTTTATTGTTATATTTGTTTTTTTAAATTTGATTATTTTTTTATTTTATTAAATATTTAAAATTTTTTTTTATTTTTTTTCTTTATTTTTATTAATTTTTTTATTATTAATTTTTTTATTTTAAAAAAATTAAATAAAATTTTATTTTTTTTTTTATTTTTTTTTTTTATTTATATTAAGATTTTAAATTTTTTGTTTTAATTTTTTTTTTTTTTTTCCATTTTCATAAAATTTTTTTGATTCCATTTATTTATTCTTTTGTTTATTGTGAATATGTTTTTTTTTTTTTTTCTAATTTTTTTTTATTTTTTTATTTTAATTGTTTTTATTTCAAAAATTTATTATTATAATTTTTTTTTTTTTTTGTTTATTTTTCCGTTTTTTTTTGTTAATTATTTTTTTTTTTTTATTTTTATTTTTTTTTTTTACCTTTTTTAGTATTTTCATTTTTTTTATGTTAATAATTTTTTTGATTTATATTTTTATTAATTTTTTTTGTTTTTTTTTTCTTTTTTTTTTAATAATATAATTTTTATTTTGTTTAATATTTTATTTTTAATATTAATTTTTGATTTTTTTTGCTTTTTGTTTTAAATTTATTTTTTTTCATTTTATTTTAATTTTGTTTTTTGTTTTTAATTTTATATTTTTTTATTTTTAATGATTTTTAAAAAATTTTTATTTTTTATATTAAAATTTTTTAAAAAATTTATTTTTTTTTTATATTTTCTTTTGTATATTTTTTTTTTGCCTATTTAATATTTATTTTCATTGTGTTTTTTTTTATTGTTTTTTTCTTTTTTTGTTAGTAATTTTTTAAAATTTTTTTTATTTGGATTTTTTTTATTTTTTTTTGTTTTTTTATTTTTTTGATAATTTTTTTTTACACATTTTTTTTTATTATTTTTTTTTTTTTAATTTTTTTTTTTTTTTTTTGTTATTTATTGTTTCATTTTATTAGTTAAATTTTCTTCATTTTTTTTTTTTTTTTTTTTTTATTTTTTTGATTATTTTTTTTTTTTTTTTTTTTATTTTTTTTTATTTTTTTAATTTTTTTATTTTTGTTTCCTTGCTACTTCTTAATATATTAATTTTTATTTTAATTTATTATTTTTTTTTTGATTATATTATTTATGTCGTTTTTTTTAATTTTTTTTTTTAATTAAATTTATTTTATTTTTTATTTGTTTTTTTTTTAAAATTGAATTTTGTAATTTTTTTTTTTTTTTAATTTTTTTTTAATTTTTTATATTTTTTTCATTTTTTTTTTTTTTTTTAAAATTTATTTTTTTTTTCATTATTTTTTGTAATTATTTTTTATTTTCAATTTTTTAAATTATTATTTGAAATTTTAATGTTTATTTTTATTTTAATTTTTTTTTCTTTTTTTATTTTTTTTTTTTTGTTTAAATATTTATTTTTTTTTATTTTTTTTTTTTAAAAAAAATTTTTTTAATTTTTATTTATATTTTTTTTTTTTAATTTTTTGTTATTGTAAATTTTTTTTTACCTTTTATTTTATATAAATTTTTTTTATTATTTTATTTATTTAAATATTATTGTGAATTGTTTATTTTTTTTTTATTTTTTTTTTATTTTTATTTTTTATTTTTTTGTTTTTTTTTTTTTCATATTTTTTTTTTCTTTTTATGTTTTTTTCTTATTTTGTAATAAATTTTTTATTTTATTTATTTTTGTTAAATGTTATTCATTATTGTCTATTTTATTTTATTCATTATATTTAATATTATTTTTTTATTTATTTATCGTGTTATTGTTATTTTATATTTTTTCATTTTTTTTATTTTTTATTTCATTTTTTTTTTTAATTTAATTTTCATTACTTTTCTTTTGATTTATTTTTGCTTTTTGTTAAAAAAATTTTTTTTTTATTTTTATTTTTTTATAATTTTAATTAATCTATTAATCTTTTTATTAAAATTTTTATTTTATTTTATATATTTATTTTATAATAAAATTGTTATTAATTTAAAATTTTTTTTTAAAATTAATTCTTAATTAATTTTATTAATATTTTTTAATTGTTAAAAATTTTTATTTTTTTTATATTCAAAATTTTTTTTATTTTTTTAATTTTTTTTAATTTTTCCTTTTTTTTCTTATTTTTTTGAATTTTTTATTTTTCTAATTTTTTTATTATATTATTTTTTTATTCATTTTAATATTTTCACTTATAATTTTTTTATTTTTTATTTATTTAAAATTTTAATATTTTTATCAATATTCATTTTATTTATTTTTGCTTTTTTTTTTTTAATTTTATATTTATTTTATTTTTATTATTTTTGTTTTATCTTTTATTATATATTTTAAATTTTTTTTAATTTTAATTTTATTTTGACTAAAATTATTTCTTAATAAATAATTTTTATTTTATTTGTTTTTTTGTTATTTTTGTTTATTTGAATAATCTTTTATTATTTTTTTTTAATATTATTATTATTATTTGAAATTTTTTTTTTTTTTTATTTTTTTTTTTTAATATTTTTTTATATTTATTTTTTTTTTTTTTTAAATTTGTTTTTTTTCATTTATTTTTTGTATATTTTTTTTTATTTTAATTGATTTTATTATTCTTAAATTTTTTTTTTTCATTTTATCTTTAAATTATATTTGTTCTTTATTCATTTCTTTTTTTTTTTTTTTTTTGAAAATTTTTTTTTTAAATTTTTATTTTAAATTTTTTGTTAAATTTATAATTTTATATTTATTTTTCAATTTTTTTTCGTTTTTATTATATTAATAATTTTTATTATTTGTTATTTTTTTTTTTATTTTTTTATTTTAATTTTTTATTTTAATTTAAAAATAATAATTTTTTTTTTTCATTTAAATTTTTTAAATTTTTTTACTTTTGTTTTTTAATTCTTATTATATTTTTTTTTTTTTTGTTTTCATTTTTTTTTTTTTTTAAAATTTTTCTTTATTTTTTTATTTTTTATTATAAAATTATTAATATTTTTTTTATTTTTTTTAATTATAAAAATTTTTGGTTTATTTTTTATATTATTTTTTAATTTTTCTAATATTTTTTTTTTTTTTTTCTTAAATAATTTTAAATTAAAAATTTTCTTTGTTAAATATTTTAAAATTTTAATTTTTTATTAATTATTTTTCTTATATTTTATTTTTTAATTTTTTGTCTTTTTTTTATTCTTTATTATTTTAATTTATTTTTATTATATAAATAATAATATTTATTTTATATCTAAATTTTTTTTTTATATATTCTTTTCTTTCTTATTTAATAAATTTTTTTTATTATTTTATAATTTATTTTTTTATTAAATTTTATTTATTTGTTCTATGATTTTTTTTTTTTGATTTTCAATATTTTTTATTTATATTATTATTTTTATTTTTTTTTTCACTTTTCTTAAATTGTCTTTTTGATGTTCCTTATTTTATTAATTCTTTTTAAATTTTTTAAATTTTCCTTTTCTTTTCTTTCTTTTTTTGAAATTTTTTATATTAATTATTTTATTTTGTTTAATCTTTTTTTTTTCATTTTTTTTTAATATTTGTATTTTTTGTTGTGATATTTTTCTATTATTTTTATTTTTTTTTTTTTATTTTTTTGTTTATTTTTGTTTTTTCTTTTAATTCTTTTTTTTTTATTGTGTTTATTGTAATTATATTTTCCTAATATTATTTCTTTTTTGTTATTATGTTTTTCGTTATTTTTTTTTGTTTTTTTTTCAATTTTTATTTTGATGTTTCTTTTTTATTATTGTGTTTTTCATTTTTTGAAATTTATATTTTTATTTTTTTAATTATTTTTTCTTTTTTAAATTAGTGAGTATTATCTTATTTTTTTCTTTTCTTTTGCTTTAATTTATTTGTAATTTTCTTATTTTGTTTTTTATTTTTTTTGTGATTTTTTTTTTTTTTTAATTTTTTTTTATGTTTTTTTTATTTTTTTGTTTATTGTTAAAATATACCAACATAATATATTTATAGAATGAATATAAATATTAATGAATGTAACTATACCAACATACTATATTTGTTGCTAATTGTTGTTGGTATTTAAAGGCCTATTTTTTCAAATTCGGGTAGATCCATTTTCCGTTTAAAACTCTGTACAATCATGATACCTTTTTATACTCTACTTTCCACACTTGAAATATGTGGATCAACTTGCTCTTCAGTACTGTAATAATAGTTGGAGGTTCAGATCTTAATTATTTGTACTTTATATGATGAAGATATCAATTAACATATCATATTGTTATGGCTATCGTTGAATTTCTCTTTTGCGACAACTATGGTTGTTGTTGATGTTCTAGGTTTAGTATTAGTATATTCAAATCGGTAGTTCTAAACATCAGTATGCATATTGGCGCTTAGGTTAAGCACGAGCAAAAGCTTTTTACATGATTCATTGATTTGTTGCAATTTTGTTAAAACACAAACTTCTCATCCCTTCCTTTTTGTAATCAATTTGTGTAGATGATCTATAAGATTGAGTCAATCAGGTTGCCAGCAAACATTTCACTAAGAAACATTCTATTATATTAGAGCTTTGTTACTTTAAGGGAAGTCAATGAACGCGTGTAAGTTAGTAACTATTTTTGCTTATGTATTAAATTTTTCAAAGCACGAATAAGCACTTATTCATGAAAATTTTGTCGTGCTCTTGCGACTATGTATTATACATTATACACTGTTTTGGCTTTTAAAAGTCAATATAGACTTTGTATCGTTATGTTTTGCAAGTGTAATCATAAGCCAAAACATAATAAACAAAACCCGCCGCAGCGAAGCGCGGGTTTCAAAAACTTGTTCCAAATATATAGTGAAAGTACTCTTACAAGGAGTTTTTCATAAATGTATATACTTTTTCCGTTCTAAATTAATAGTTCACGTTTCTTTTTTGAGATGTCTCAATTTAATTATCCACTACTAAAAATAGATAGGAAAGTTTGATCAAGTTTACTATATTATTCTTGTTTGAAATTATTATTACAAACTTTAAAAGAAGACTTTAATTAATTAGCTATGGTTAAATAACTATAATTTTTTACTTAAAAAGTAAGAAAAAAACAATAAATGAACTTTTCTTAACATGTATATTTTTTGTCGGAATACAATAGAGACAAAGAGAGTATTATATTATAAATGTCATGATGGCACATGTTAAAAGAAAAAACAAAACAATATTACTTTTATTGAGATGTTTAACTTCATTTTTAAAATTTACTTTTCTAATCAATGAGAATGGATCTAGTGAAAAAAATTATTTTAATGAGAAAAACTTTTAGCCACATATTTCAAATAAGGAAGGAGACATAATAAGGAGATGCATCTACTTTTGTGCATGCATCTAAGACTTATGGTTATGGTTCATTCTCATTTTAATTATATTTCTAATTTGATCCTAACTCCCAAATCGATTACAAAATACGTAAAAAATTTCTTTATTATACAAAAGATCCGGTCAGGGGTGGCTCAAGCCTTGTTGTTAGATATTAGAAAAAGACTCGGTCACCCCATGTATTTTACCGTTTATTATAGCTCGTAGTTAATAGTTAATCGTTGACCATTCGTATTGGGTCGCGGCAATGAAAATCCAACGTGTAAGCCTCATACCAGTCCTTATGGGCCGTTTGTAAGGTATATATAAGCCTCTTCCATGCCATGGAAGAGGTGGTTAGTCATTTCATTATACAAGTTTGATTTTCTCTCCCTAGAAAGTTTTCTCTCTCTAAAGATTCAGATAACCCTAGTTATCTCATTGTGTTATGATTTCCAATATCCTACAATTGGTATCAGAGCTCATGGGATGATTAGATAGTTTGTGTGTGCGTTTTAGTGCTTGGTTTAGATCAAAAGTTGAGTTTTAGGAGGTTTTAGCTCTTGTTCTTGAGTATCATTGATTTTCACGTTTCTTGTGTTAAAATTCATGTTTTTGTAGTTGCTATAGCCTTCTAGTACTCATTTGTGCAAAAGAATCCAAGTCAAAACGTTCAAAAGGGTGATTTTTAGGTGTAAAAGTTCGAAGTTCATCGCAGCGGTTTGATATTCTGCTTGTTGTTAGTCGCAGCGGTTTGGTTTACTGTTCTGGCAGTTTTTTAGGAAAGTACACTATTCTGGCGGTTTGTCAGGTCGTACACTGTGCTAGCGGTTTGTCATTTCTGACAGCGGTTTGTCTTATTAGGCAGAGGTTTGTCAGTAGCGGTTTGTCTTCTAGTGTAGCGGTTTACTAGTAGAGATTTGGTAATTGTAGCGGTTTGATCCGTAGCGGTTTACAGGTTTTTGAAGACAATTTCTCATAGCGATTTGGGAAACAAACCTCTGCCAATTTCATTTCTTGGTAGCGGTTTGGTGTTTCTTCTTTATAACGGTTTACCACTTTCTTTTAGTAGCGGTTTGGCAGTTCAATCTCGTAGCGGTTTATCACTCGTAGCGGTTTAGAGGTAGCGGTTTGTTACAGGTTTTTGAAGATTTTTTCTCAAGGTCTTTTGGGAAATCAACCTCCGCTGGCCATTTTTTTCGTTGTTGTGGTAGCGGTTTGGTATAAATTCTTTTACATGAGCGGTTGACAATTGCGGTTTTTGGCAGTAGCGGTTTGGAGTACTAAATCCAGCGGTTTTGGGTACACTGTTTGGGCATATTGGACTATTTTTCAAACTTGACAAACGTAACAAACTCGAACAACAAAACACTTAAACAAACATCACCACTTTTAACATACAATCACTAATCATTGTTCGATCAACTTAAATCATTTCACAATCAATTAAGATGGTTAATCTCTCAGAAGATATCCAATGTGCCGGTTCTGATACCCGACCACCCATGCTTGATAGGACTGACTTTGCATCATGGCAACAACGTATTCGATTCTATTATCGGGGTAAAGAGAATGGGGTAAACATCCTGAAGTCGATTGATGAAGAACCTTTTCAGATAGGCACATTTCGGGAAAAACTTGCTGAAGGGAATGAAGGTGCCCTACATCTAGGTCCGAACGAGTTACGATGTCTATTATGACCTTTCACCTGAAGATAAGGAGAGGTATACAGTTGACATTCGGGCTACGAACATCCTACTTTAAGGGTTACCGAAAGACATCTACGCCCTCATCAATCACTACACTGATGCAAAGGACATTTGGGATAACGTAAAGATGGCTCTGAAGGTTTCTGAATTACAAACGAAGATCGTGAATCACAACTGTACGATGACTTTGAACACTTTCGTCAGAATAAACGAGAAACTATTCACGATTACTATGTTAGGTTTACCAAGCTCATCAATGACATGCGAAACATCAAGATGACCATGCCCAGAATGCAGTTGAATTCAAAGTTTGTTAATAACATGTTGCCTGAATGGGGTAGATTCGTAACAGCAGTGAAACTGAACAGATGATTAAGAGACTCCAACTATGAACACCTGTATGCTTATTTGAAGCAACATGAGGCACATGCCAATGAGAACAAAATGATGTTGGAACGATTCACTCAACACAATGTTGATCCTCTCGCCTTGATGTCCAATGTTTCACATCAGTAGTACTATACAATATTACACCTCCACCATCCACACATGTTCCTATCACACTTTGCTGACAACATCCCAACTTGATTCAGGACTTCTTTCAAACGGACAAACTTAATTGAGAACTTAACATATCTTGCCGCTTTGCTACTCACCCAATCATACAAAACATACCTTCCTCAAACTAACAATCAACTCAGAACTTCATCAAATACAAGGAACCAAGCCACAGTTTAAGATGGCAGGGTTGTTGTTCAGAATCTTCAGGGTCGACAGAATAGAGGTCAGGGGAACAATGCAAGGGGAACAGGTGCAGCTGGTAATGGGGGAGTTCAGAATAGAGTTGGGAATGCAAATCCTGGTTAAGCTAGGCATATTAAGTGTTACAACTGCAATGGTATAGGCCACATAGCAAGAAACTACACTCAGCCCAAGCGACCACAGAACTCAAAATACTTTAAAGACAAGATGTTGCTGATGCAAGCTTAGGAGAACAGGGTGGCATTAGAAGAAGAGCCGTTTCTATTTATTGCAGGTGGACAAGACAATGCTTGTTGCATGGAAGGTTGTGTTATGAGCAACCTGTTCAGGACTTAGCACTCAATGTGAATAATGTGTTTCAAGCTGATGACTGTGATGCTTTTGATTCTGATGTTGATGAGGCTCCCATGGCACAGACTATGTTCATGGCTAATCTATCATCTGCATATCCTGTTTATGATGAAGTTGGTCCGTCTTATGATTCAAACATTCTATCTGAGGTACACGACCATGATCACTATCAGGATGCTGTTTGTGAACATCATGAAGAACACAAGATGCATGACGATGTACAACCAAACTACGTTGTTGATTCACATGCTAATTATACGAGTGATAGTGATATAATTCCGTATGATCAGTATGTAAAGGACAACGTAGTGCCAGTTGTACAAAGTAATGTATCTTCTGTTCCAAATGATGCATACATGATGAATGATATGCATGAACCGCATGCCCAATCTGTCTCTGACACAACATGGAACACAGTAGTTGATAATTCATTAATTGCTGAACTTGCAACATATAAGGAACAAGTTGAACTGTATGAAAGACGGGCTAGGTTTGAATTAACGGAAAGAGAACAAAAGATTGATGAACAATTAAGAATAATTATCACTGACCGTAATATTAAGGAAGAAAATTTGAAAAAGGAACTTCATTATGTAAAAATACAATTTGCCTCCACCATCAACCATAACAAGTCAATGGTAGAAGAAGTTACGTCTTTAAAAAAGGATTTTAAACAGAAAGAAAACAAATACCTTGAAGAATTTTTAGACATGAAAGCTTTAAAAGAAAAGGTTGAGGATAAATTATACAAACAAGACCAGTCTCTTCAAACAGTTCACATGTTGTGTAAACCAAAACCCTATTATAATGAACAGAATAAGGTAGTTATTGGCTACAAAAACCCTTTATGCCTTACCCGTGCAAAGAAAGTTCAGCATGCTCTATATAATGGTTATGAAATTATCAAAACCAATCATGTCTCGGCCATAGTGCACAACACAGAGGATACCCTAGAGATAGCTGAAATGACTAGGAAGAAAATGAATGACAAAATGAAAGACCCATAGTGTGTGAATCATAAGGTTAAGATTGCACCACCTGATTACTCAAAAGAGAATTATCTAGCGACCTTCACACCACAGAAGCAATTGACCCCTGAGCAAATATTTTGGTCTCAAGATCTCATCAAGATGAAAGCAGAAGCTCTAAAAAACAGACCACAGCCTCAAGACCAATCAAAGCGTTGACGGTGTATCCTCTAAATACCCCTGCAACGCTTGTCCCCAGGATGGTTCCAACAAAAGTCAAGTGAAAATTAACATTTTTACACTTATACAACTTTTTTTGGAATTTGAAAAAACCTGTAAAAAGAGAATTACACCAACATGGCTCACTGAAGGGGAAAGGGGTTTTGAACAAACCAAGGAATGTTATCTCACCGAGGTCATTCCATTTTTCAAAACACTTAAAGAACATTTTGAGGGTATTCAAAAGGCTCCCACTAAAGAAATTAAAGAAATGAAAGACATTTTTGAAGAGTTAGAAGCTGAGGTTGACCAAAATGCCATAAATAAGAAGCATGATGAGATTAAGCGGAAAAATATCCTTATTGCGCATGATAATTTAATTGCTGATTGCTTATCCAAAGATATGTTTTATATTGCAACGAATTCTAAGCTTACTATATCTAGATTTACTGAAATGCATGATGCCCACACTATTGTTCAAGCACGTTGTCTGGAACTTGAAGCAGAGCTTTTTAATTTACGTGATAAGGTTCAAAAAAATGACCATACTGAATTAGTAAAATGTTTTTCCAATCTTGAGGTAAATCACTTAAACTTGCAGTTAAAGTATCAAAACTTTAAAGAAATTTTTGGAAACAACCCTCCTCCACCTGCTAGAGTTACTCCTGATTTTGACTCAGTCTTTGTAATTGAAAAAATGAAAGCTTCCCTTCAAGGAGAGGACAACGCCATCAAAAAATTGAAAATTCAAATCTCTCAACTAAAGGAGACCCGTAATGAAGCAGATCGTACTCTTAATTTCAGGGCCTTAGATTTTTAGATCACTCAATTAATTGAAAAAGTTATCGTTGTTCAAGAACAAAATGAGCTTTTTAGGGCAGAAAATGAAAAGGTTAAACAACATTACAAGGAATTGTACGATTCTATTAAGATCACGCATGCTAAGCATATAGAACAAATAACTGCGGTGCTAACTGAAAATGAGAATCTAAAAGCCCAAATACATAATAAAATGAAATATGTCACTAAGGATCATGTAAAACCAACAGTTCTTACACCAGGGAAGTATGCTATAGATGTTGAACCAATTCCCCCTCGCAATAGGAACAATAGGGAAGTTCATCTAGATTATCTCAAGCATCTTAAGGAAAGTGTAGAAACCCTTCGCGAAATAGTAGAGGAAGCTAAGGTTGAAAGACCATTAGATAGATCAATTGTCTCTGCTTGCCGTTACACTAAACACTCTCAGGAACTATTAGAATATGCGACCACAAAGTAATGGACTATGAAAGTGTAGGGACTAAAACTGCCAATATGTGAATCTTGTAAAAGTATATAAGGTGTCAGTGGGTTACTATTGGTCAAACATTCAATAACCCAGTCAAACTTCTCTCTCTAAATCCTCTCTCGCAACTCGCTACTTTAAGATTTTCATTGATTTTTGATTTCTGTGCTTATATTTGCCAAGGTACTTCTTGTGTTATGATATTTACCCTATAAACGTATTAAATCTAGATCATGGTTACCTAAATCTCACTGAAACGATCTAAATCAATGAGTTCATCTAGACTTATCATCTAAATCTTTATTAGTGGTTGGAATGAGGTTTTGTTTGCTGGGATAGGATTAGAATGAATGAATGCTGCCTCGTTAGTGCTTGAATTGCCTCCTTTGCACTATTTTGAAGTTTTGATGATTTTCGTGACTAGGTTTGACTTTTAATAGTCAAAGATTGATGTTAGTTGTTATTTGCTGTATCTGAATGATGAGTCATGGTTGTGATGCTATCTACGTACTTAGATGTTCATCCCTGAGCGTGGTTGCTAGTTTTTGTGGAATTAGGACTTAGAGGATTAGTTGTGTGCTATGTAGCGAGTTAGGATAATTCTAAATAGCGAGTTAGGTGATTGTTCTTGGTAGCGAATCAAAGTCGTTGCTTATTAGCGAGTTGTAGTACGTATTAGCGAGTAATAAATATTATATTTTCATGAACAGGAAACTCGCAAACCAGTAGCGAGTTAATGATGATTCTATTTTTATTAAAATATTCAACTCGCTATTTCAAATTTTCTAAATTTAATAGCGAGTTAAGTATTTTAATAAAAATTATTCATAGCGAGTTGTCATTAGCGAGTTGAATTTCTTATTTAATTGTGTGCAGGCAACTCGCTACCCCTTAGCGAGTTAAAGAAAAATTTATTTTATTATAATATTTAACCCTCTTTTAAATTTTCTATGTTGGTAGCGAGTTAAGTTCTTGTAATATAATATTTCAGCGAGTTGTCTGCAGCGAGTTATGTAATTTATCAAATATCTTTGGGTCAACTCATTCCAAGGGTGGATTTCCTCTGAGCAATTGCTCCCAACTAACATCAGATATTTGTATGTATGTCCTGCTGTTGGATCTACTTGTGCAGATACTATGGCTGACATGAACATTCATGTGAATGATGCTCCTACTGAACAAGCTCCTGCTATCGCACCACCAACCAGAACGGATGATCAAATTTTGCCGTCAAGCAAATGGGTGCCCATCAGCAAGAGTAACTGCGTACTTGATGTACAGAAGTCTCAGAGGAATCCTATCTTCCCGCTTGCTGTGGCCATACTAAAAAACACTAATTTCTTCAGAGCTTTCACGGCATCCTCTACTATTTCGGCTATCTACATTCAGCGGTTTTGGGACACCATGTGTTTTGACTCGTCTACTGGGTTGTACAGCTGTTAGTTGGATGAGCAATGGTTCAATCTTCACAAAGATATTCTCAGAGATGCTCTCGATATCACTCCAACCAATGATGACAATCCTTTTGTGACTCCACCTTCGAGTGATACTGTCATCGAGTATGTCAACACTTTGGGATACCCCAATACACTCAGAAACGTATCAGCAATGTTTGTCAATGCTCTCTATCAACCATGGAGAGCCATCTTGTCTATGATCAACATGTGCCTTACAGGCAAAACTGCTGGATATGACAGGCCAAGACATCCTGTGCTTCAGATTCTTTGGGGTATCATTCATCGCTCCAACATCGACTATGCTGAAAGGATTTGGGAAGAGTTTGTTCAATCCATACAAACCTTCCTCACTGACAGGAAGAATCTTACTACAGCCTCTCGTGGAAAGAAGAAGACCGCTCATCTGCTTATTCCAAACGTCAGGTTCACCAAACTAATCATCCATCACCTAAAAACCAAACACAACATACATCCTAGAACTGGTTCAGCTCTTCACTACTCACATGAGGAAAACGTTCTGAACACTCTCAGGTACGTTGGAAAGGATGGCAGGGAAATATTCGGTATGCCGATACCTGATGCTCTTCTTACTGATACAATTAAAAGAGCACCATACTACAATGGATATCTGGAGCATGTCGCTGAGTATCAACGTTATCTGGATGAAGAACACGATAAGGCAGATGACAAGACACCCAAGCCCACTTCATCTCAACCATCCAAACCAATACCGACACCAACTGAACCCTCCCAGAAAGACCAAGGTAAAAAGCGTAAACTGGTCAAGGAGACATCTGATGCACCATCTCCCGCCAAACGATCTAAAGCGGGTAAGGTGACAAAGAAGCGCATGCCAAAGAGCCCTCTCAAGTTGGTTAATGAACATAGTGATGAAGGTGTTCTGGTTGAGGAACCTGCCTATAATGATGAAGAAGCAAACCTTCAACGGGCTCTGGAGCTAAGCCTCAAGGATCAAGGGGAATGAACTCAGGGACCAGCTCGTCCAGTCGTAATTAGGGAACCTGACTCTGGAGAATTCAACCGCTTCCAGATGTACAAGGAAAGGGAAAAGAGAAGGTCGTTGATGAACAAGATGCTCACGATCTTCTCACCCTTCAGACTCCAAAGAAAAAGTGCCCTGCAGATCAATTTATATTTCAGAGGCGCACTCCTATGCCCATTGAGGCTTCTGGACATGCTGAATCTCCTTCCTTGGATGCAGAACTAGCTCTGACCGACAGTGAAATGGAATCTGATAACGAAGTGTCTAAGATCAATTCTGGAGATCAAGATGAAGGCCAGGCTAGACCAAACCCTAGTAATCAAGATGAAGACCAGTCTGGACCAAACCCTGGTGATCAAGATGAAGGCTAGGATGGATCAAACCCTGGTGATGCTGCGGAATCTCAACCTTAATCAAGTCATGTGGTTCCTGCTGGACCAAACCTTGAACACATGGACTTGGAGGCCACTGATGCTTCAACTCAACAAAAACCTGAGCAAATGGATGAGGAGTTTACCACAACTGCTTACCCAAATGTTCAGGAGAACCTCAAGCTGCCAACTGAAGATCAGGTGATTCTTGAAGAACCTGCAAGCTCCTCTAGAACCATGTCTTCTCTACAAAACCTTGAAAAAGATCTCAACTTCACTGATCAGTTCTTCGTGGAGAAGCCACGGGAAGAAGAGCCATTGAAAACCAATGCTGAAGCAGAGGTTCAGTCAATGGTTTTGGTCCCCATTCATCAAGACACCTCCTCGGTTCCTCCAATGACCACTCCGGTTATTGATCTCACAAAGTCACAATCTGAATCTCCTCTCCCAACATCAACAACAACAATTTCAACAATCACAACAACAACACCCACTCTTCTGCCACCACCACCTCAACCACAACAAAGCACCGCATATCCAATTTTAGTGAAGCGCATAGGTGAACTCGAACAACATATGTCGGATCTGATACAAAACAACTTAGCCTTGGAGGAAAGGTTGGACAAACAAGGGACCCGACTATACAACTTGGAGAATCTCAATATTCCCCACAAGGTGAGCCAAGCAGTGGATGAGATAATCACTGATGCAGTAGACTGGGCAATGCAAGGTCCACTTCGAGCTCACTTCAGGGATCTGCCCACTGTTGATATGAAGGAAATTCTTCAACAACGGATGTTTGAAGACAACTCCTACAAGGCTCAAGACGTTCACAATGACTTGTATGAGGCTCTGTAAAAGTCATTGGAGTTAGATTATTCAAATCAACGTCTAGCTGATCAGGAGGAAGCTCGTAAAAAGATAAGAAAGAGACGTGACGTACCAAGAACTCCTTATGGGTCTCCACCTTCACAACCACTGTAACACCCCCAAAATCAGGTCGCAGTGGAAAGGTAACAATGGGGTGCTACGTCAAAGTACAAAAATCAAGATATAGAAAACGACCTTAAATGGACGTTAAAAATAAGATTCATTCGATGTCATTACAAAAGATCAGAGTTTTCACGTTAGGTCCCATGGTTTTGTTAAAAAGGCATTAAGATTTTATAAGACAAAAGTTTCATTGAATTTAAAAAAATCAGAATCCCTCTAATAGATATCCGTCACGGCTCCCATCCAAGCTTATACCTCAACACCTGAGATTAAAACATGCTAA
>BQNB010068922.1:0-33677 GCA_026074375.1 Tanacetum coccineum
TCAATGTCACCACGGACCAACCGGTGGACATTATCGACCCAATGTAACAGCTAAAAAGGTCCTAGATTCAGGATTTTATTGGCCGACAATCATCAAAGAAGCTCATACTCTATTTCTTCTTTGCGAAGCATTCAAAAAGACAGGAAATATATCGAAACGTGATGAGATGCCCTTAAACAACATTCAAGTATGTGAGATTTTCGATATATAAGGTATTAACTTTATGGGACCATTCCCAAAATCATATAATTTTGAATACATTCTAGTCGCTGTTGATTACGTATCTAAATGGGCCAAAGCTCAAGCTTTACCAACCAATGATGCCCGAGTAGTAGTCGCCTTTTTGAAGAAACTATTTTGCCATTTCGGAATGTCCAAAGCTCTAATCAGAGACCGAGGTACTCACTTCTGTAACAAAATAATGGAAAAAACCATGAAAAGATACGGAGTTAATCACCGTTTCTCTACATCTTATCACCCTCAAACTAGTGGTTGATATGTGTTTAATTACACATATCTTTTACCTCTAAAAACGAGCTTAAATGACAAAAAACAGACAAAAACTGCCAAATATATGTTTGTTTTGCATTTGTATTGTGCAGGAAGTGGATATCAACAAAAAGACAGCCTAACTGGTACTACACCATACAAACTAATATATGAAAAAAACTGCCACTTACCATTTGAAATTGAACACCGTGCATACTGGGCACTGAAAAATTGTAACTTAGATCTCATCGCTGCTGGTGAGAAAAGAATGTTTCAGTTACACGAGTTAGATGAACTTAGACACCAAGCTTATGAAAGCTAGTCTATACAAGGAAGATCCATAAAGTCCGGCATGACTGATAATTAAGTATGAGATAAGGAATTCAGAACAAGGTAAATTTAAAGTCTTGTATTTCACTCAATTACAAATCTTAAACAACGAAATCAGATCCGTGGTTCTGGCCTTTTATATATGTAAAACACTCAATAACATTCTGGTATATGTTGAACTTTATGGAAGAGTTGGTTAAACGGATTTCCATACGTCATATGGCCATCGACTTAACTATATCACGAAGAAGACAATGGAACCAAGGGAAGCAGTCACTCCCCTTTTTCCCAAACTAATGACTATCGAAATACGAGTCTAGCTAACGACTCTCTTAAAAATTAAGCGCTTCTCGGGAGGCAACCCGTGCTTTCACTTAAGTGTGGAGGAGTTCCTCCTCCATTCTTCTACTAATATTATTTATTTTCTAAAAAACAAAAATATTTTCTTTTTGTGTGCTTTTGTATATTTACTCTTATGCAGGTAATTTAGCTCGAAGATATGAAAAATTACGACGTATGCTCAAGATAGCTCTACCTCAGCTATGCATTTCTCTATGCCCCGGGAAGTACCGTTTTCCCTTAATTTTTCCTATTTTATCTCTATTATCAGTTATCACATTGAGGGCAATGTTCAACTTAAGTGTGGAGGGGAGCCAAATAGGAAAAATTAATCATATCCCTTCATGTTTGCCCTGTTAAAAATTTTCTAACTGATATTTTATGGAAAAATCTTTAACTAATTTATACTTTCAAAAGTAAAAAATGTCTTAGTAAGGCAAATCCAACCAGATTGGACATTAAGCTAGCCCTCCCCAATCACTAAAATATGTGAGAAATTTGCCTTTAGATATTAGGGTTTCCACCTTTGGTACCTAAGATAATTGATGCATTTTAGCTTGTCGAGTTAAGGTTGATTGCAGGGCATATGTGTCTTTGCTGTCATTAAGGATTGTGTATGCATGGTATTTATCGCCTTTTCCTGAAACACATTGTATTTGGTTTTGTTAATTATATTTGAGGAGCCGTTATTTAGATGCTCTAGAACTTGTGCTTAATCTTATTATAGAAACCATCAATTTATGTCGAGTTTATGATACTAGGCTTAGTCTAGGATTAACAACATCAATGAACATAAAATATGTATAGCGGAATTAACATAAGAACAATGATATTGTAACAAGGTTTTACCAAACATTTAACCACACCCCAATATTATTTGATCAGAATAATACGGTTACATCAATGAACTGTAACAGGGATTAAGGAAAACCTTGATTACCTTGAGGCTACAGCAACTCTATAGACGTCTACATCTCTAACACTCTGTGTACACACACTTTTCTGGATGCCTAAAACCTATAACCTGTATCTCTTTATATACTAGAGATATCTAGGTTTACTAAGGAAACATAATATACAATAAGGAACTAATTCTTTTAATTCTTTATCTTTATTTTTTGAGCATATCTTTTAGTATCTTCTGATATCTTCCATCTTTTGTAGAATATACTCCACCAGCTTGAAGAATCTCTTATTGTCGATTTAGGTCCTTTTCCTTTAAGTCCTTCATGTTTCATTCTTGTTTTGTCTTATCAACTCAAATATAATTCCCAACAATCTTCCCCTAGTTGATAATGACAAAACCAAATAAGCACGAACTTCCCCTGAAGTTAATATACGAATGAAAACTTCCCCTTAAGCTATGCAATTCCACCAAGGATCTACAAGTTGCAAATCATCAAATCTTCTTCCCCTTTTTGTCATCATCAAATAAAGGACTAAAATGTTGAGTTTAAGATCTAGGCTTAGTCTAGGATAACAACTGTTGAGTTTAAGGATCTAGCGCTTAGTCTAGGTATTAACAACATCAATGAACATATAAATATGTATAACGAAAATTAACATAAGAACAATGATTTTGTAACAAGGTTTTACAAGAACTTGAGTCACTACCTCAATATTATTTGATCAGATATAATATGGTTCCATCAATGAACTGATAAACAGGATCAGGAAAACCTTGATGACCTTGAGGCTACCAACTCTATAGACGTCTACATCTCTATACACTTGGGTACACACACTTTTCGGGATGTCTATTAAAATCCTATTACTGTATCTCTTTATTACTAGAGATATCTAGGTTTACAAGGATACATAATAAATACATTAAGGACACTAAATATTGTAATTCTTGATCTTTTATTCTTATTGGCATATCTTTTAGTATCTTCTGAAATCTTCCATCTTTTGTAGAATATATCGCCCCAGCTTGAAGCAAACCTCTTATTGATCGACTTTAGGTCCTTTTCCTTTATAGTCCTTCATGTTTCACATTATTGTTTTGTCTTATCAAATCAATATTATTCCCAACAATCTTCCCCTAGTTGATAATGACCAAAAACCAAATAAGCTCGTAAACTTCCCCTGTAAGTTAATTACAATGAAAAATTCCCCTTAAGCTATGCAAATTACACCAAGGATCTATCAAGTTTGAAATCAATCAAATTTATTCCCCTTTTTGTCTATCATCAAATTAAAGGAGTAAAATAATGTTGAGACTTTTATGGATCTAGGCTTATATAGGATTAACAACATGTTGTGTTTAGAATCTAGGGTTAGTCTAGGAGTAACAACTTCAATGAACATAAAAATATGGTATATACGGAATCTAACATAAAGAACAATGATATTGTAACAAGGTTTTACCAAACATTCACCACAGCCCTAATATTATTTGATCAAGATAATACGGTTACATCAATGAACTATAACAGGGATCAAGGAAAACCTTGATTACCTTGAGGCTACACCAACTCTATAGACGTCTACATCTCTAACACTTTGTGTACACACACTTTTCTGGATGTCTAAAACCTATAACCTGTATCTCTTTATTATACTCAGGAGATATCTCGGTTTACAAGGGTAACAATAATACATACATATGGAAAACTAAATCTTTTAATTTTATTCTTTATTCTTCTTGAGCATATCTTTTAGTTTCTTGATATCTTCCATCTTTTGGAGAATATATCCACCGCTTGATGAAATCTCTTTTGTCAATTTAGGTCCTTTTTCCTTAGTCTTCATGTTTATTCTTGTTTTGTATTTACAACTCAATATAATTCCTGCAATCTCCCTAGTTTGATAATGACAAACCAAATAAGCACGAACTTCCCTGATGTTAATATACAAATGAAAAACTTCCTTAAGTATGCAAGTCCACCAAGGATCTACATGTTGCAAATCATCAAATCTTCTTCCATTTTTTGTCAATATCAAATAGGAGACTAAAATGTGCAACTTTGATCTTCACAACCACAAACCATTATCACACTTCTAATTCAGCCTTCCAACAACTCAAATTGCCCACCATTACGCACCATAAGAAAAATGAAAACTGAGCAGTAGAAAACTTACCTATCAGTAGTAACAAGGCTAAGTAGTTGTTATAACCCTTCACTCAATGTGCTTTAAATGGCATAAAATCTTTTAACATTAAGCTTCCCCTGAAACCCATATGTTAACCATTTCTTGAATCTTCAATTCTGTAGGCTCTATGTAATGATCACTGATGAAGAAAACTAAGTATAACGAACTTGATGTAGAAGTATAATAACCCCAACTTGTGACTTATGTCTTGCACTATCCACATGACTTTGAACGTATACCCAAACCAATGTATAGGGAGACCGCAATTTCTTGACAATTTATCCTCATATTCTATGAGACACATAACCAAAGTGATAGCCAATGTGAGCATTAAGCACCATAAGAAAATCACACACCTTTGCTAGATATGTCATTCTTCGTCACAACATTGAAAACACAAACAAGTTATCTCCAAATGTAGTCAGCCATTTGAGATATGATAAGAACACAAACCCGTGAAACTCCAATTCAAAGTCAAATAAGTGATAAACAATAATCTTCGCAATCAATTAATCAAATAAAATACGAGCCTTTTAAACGTTTAAGAACATTTAAAATTATTAGCTTCCCCATAAATGAAGCATCGTGTTCAATCTGAGATCCAAAACTATGTGTTGTCCGATATCGAATATAACCAACAGTATTAACTGCTTATCGGTTAAACTACAAGCAGTACAATACAACTTTTCTCAGGACACAAAGGCAGTGTTAACATAAACTTGGGAACAGTACTAACCTTTTTCTTTGAGCATTTCATGCATAATATACTCGACAATACTATATATTCAATTAGGGCCCGTTTGAAATTCTTTATACATCATTACATCACTTTTGAGCCCGTACTTCTTTAATACCGCGCAACTTTTACCTGCTGCTTCAACCCAAACTATTGTTGTCAACTATGGATAACTATTCGACAGTATTAAAGTCTTCTGTTGGCAGCACCAATAACATCAAACAGTATTAACATCAAAGCCCAACAGTATTAATTCTTTTTAAGCCCAAGTACACAACAACAATATTAATACTTTTGGTCGAACAGTAGCTTGAGCCCAAACAGTAGAAACAAGTACACGTGATGGCAACAACATATTTATTTCTTCACTTCCTAGAACCCCGTACACCTCAAATCCATGATGACAATAAGCATGCTTGAACAGTGACAGCACAATAAAAGAATCCCACGTTCTTGTATGCGAACAGTAGTAACAAATATTTTATTTTTAAGTGCCTCAATGTGACCTCTTAATTAGCAATGAACAGTTTTAACTATTACTATTTTAATACACTTCTTTTTTATCACGTCCTGTTCACCATTTACAAAATACATTCTCACATATATCTTCCTTAGATATACACATATATCTTCTAAATATATGTATACGTCGGCTGAATAATAAAGTATATGAAGTCTTTTCCTTGATTGCACTCCACGTCAAAAACAATTAATAAGTAAACAATTTATATTCACAACTGTTGCGGTTGTGATCCAGGCTATTATCTAACCCCATAACATCGTTTTGTTGCTGTGTTGTTGTGAAACTATATCAAACATCACTATCATTCAAGACAGCTAACAAAAGCTTAAGATTCAACAATCAACGAGATGCATTGAAACCCTAAACTATTAACGAATCAGATCCATCACCATCTTGTATCGTTTAGGGTTTTATAATGAAGATCCAAAGGTTGCGTTATGGTGATCAGAATAACCAACGAGCAAAATTAAAACCTTTGTTGAATTCAATATGGATCAAGAATCAATAAAAAACATGAATCCATTATCATGAAAAACCAAATTCTGCTTTAACCAAAAAACAAATCATCGAATTTGAATTAAGTATCGAAAAGAAAACCGAATTCGTTGATGAAGTTAAAACCATGTATTAGTAACAATAATTATAATCATATTGCATACCTTAACAGGTTGAGAGATGATTATTAAACACTGTTATAGCAATTAAACTTCAAAACCCTTGAAATACTTTAACCCAAAATCATTCTCTTCTATAAAATTAGGGTTTTAGGGTTTTTTCAATAACCCTGTAGATCCTAGATCAGAGCTACGAGGCTATGATACACATTGTTGAGTCTTAAAGATTCTAGCTTACTCTTGGATTAACAAACATTCAATTGATATTAAAATATGTATAGCGGAATTAACATAAGAACAATGATATTGTAACAAGGTTTTACCAAACATTCACCACAGCCCCAATATTATTTGATCAGAATAATACGGTTACATCAATGAACTGTAACAAGGATCAAGGAAAACCTTGATTACCTTGAGGCTACACCAACTCTATAGACGTCTACATCTCTAACACTTTGTGTACACACACTTTTCTGGATGTCTAAAACCTATAACCTGTATCTCTTTATTACTAGAGGATGTCTAGGTTTACAATGAACATTATAAATACAATAAGGAACTAAATCTTTTAATCATTTATCTTTATTCGTTTGTGCATATGCTTTTAGTATCTTCTGATATTCTTCCATCATTTTGTAGAATATACTCCTCAGCTTGAAGAATCTCTTATTGTCGATTTAGGTCCGTTTCCTTTAAGTCCTTCATGTTTCATTCTTGTTTTGTCTTATCAACTCAAATATAATTCCCATTCATATCTCCCCCTAGTGATTAATGGACAAAACCAATAAGCACGAATCTTCCACCTGAAGGTTAATATACAAATGGAAAACTTCCCCTTAAGCTATGCAATTCCACAAGGATTCTTACAAGTTGAAGATCATAAATCTCTTCCCCTTTTTGTTAATATATAATATAAGAGACTTAAAATGAGCAACGTTGAAATTCACAACCACAAACCTATATCACGTTCTTAATTAACCTTCACAACAACTCTAAATTGCCCACCAATTTAACACTATAAGAATAATGAAATCGTGCAGTAGAAAACTTACACTTCAGTAGTAACATAAGGCTAGTAGTAGTAAAACCTTCACCTCTGTGTAGCATATAAATGGTTACAATATTTTAACATTAAGCCTTCCCCTGAATCTCATATGTTATCCATTTCTTGAATCTTCATTTCTGTAGGCTCTATGTAATGATCACTGATGAAGAATACTAGTATTCGAACTTGATGTAGAAGTATAATATCCCCAACTTGTGACTTGTTTGCATATCCAACGTGACTTCGATAAGTTACCCAACCAATGTATAGGGAGACCGCATTTCTTGGACAATTTATCCTCATATTTATAGTCACATCCCAAATTGATAGCAAATGTGAGCAATTAAGCACCAGAAGAAAAATCACAAACCTTTAGCAGATTTGTCAATTCTTCGTACATTATTGAAAACACAAACAAGTTATCTCCAAATGTAGTCAGCCATTTGAGATATGATAAGAACACAAACCCGTGAAACTCCACTTCAACGTCAAATAAGTGATAAACAATAATCTTCGTAATCAATTAATCAAATAAAATACGAGCCTTTTAAACCGTCTTAAGTACATTCTGATACTTATTAGTGTCCCCATAATGAAGCATCGTGTCAATCGAGATCACAAAACTATGTGTTGTCTGATATCGATATAACCAAGCAGTAATTAACTGCTTATTGGATAACACTCGGCGTACAAAAAATTTTCTCAGACACAACGAGGGGGTAAAAAACATGGCTATTGGCAGTATAAACTTAAATCTTGAACAGTAATAACCTTTTCTTGAGCATTCATGCATAAATTCTGAACAATACCAATATTCAATAAGCCCACGTTTGAATTCTTTATACATCATCACCATACTTTTGAGCCCATACTCTTTAATACCACGCAACCTTTTACCTGCTGTTCACCAATATTGTTGTCACCTACTGTTCACTGTTCGAACAGTATTAAGTCTTCTGTTGGCAGCACCAATAACATTGAATAGTATTAACATCAAAGCCCAACATATTAAATTCTTTTTAAGGCCCAAAAGTACACAACATAACATTATGTATTACTTTGTTCGACAGTAGTTGGGCCCAAACTGTAGAAATAAGTACACGTGATGGAAACAGCATACTTTGACCAACAATATATACTTTCTTATTCATAGAACCGTACCACCTCAAACCATGATGACAAAACATGCTTGAACAGTGACAGCAATAAAAAGAATCCCCGTTTCTTTATGCGAACAGTAGTAACTAAATTCTTTTATGCTGCAGAACTGACCTCCAAAATGATGAACAGTTTTAACTATTAATGTTTTAAATACAACTTCTTTTTGTCACGTCAGATTTCCCATATACAAAAACATTCTCACAATATACTCTACTCCCCCCCTTCCTTTGATTTATACAACTTTTATCTTCTAAATATATGTACACGTCGGCTGAATAATAAAGTATATGAAGTCTTTTCCTTGATTGCACTCCACGTCAAAACAAACAATAAGTAAACAATTTATAATCATAACTGCTGCTGTTGTGATCATGGCTATTCATCATACCCATACATCGTTTGCTGCTGAGTGTTGTGTGAAACAATTTCAACCATCACTATCAATCGATCCAGAACGAAACATTAGTTACAAACAATCATCGAGTTGCATTGTAATCCCTAATTATTAACGAATCAGATCCTATACCATCTTGTATCGTTTTTTTTGGGGTTTTATAATGAAGATCCAAAGGTTGCGTTATGGTGATCAGAATAACCAACGAGCAGAATTAAAACCTTTGTTGAATTCAATACGGATCAAGAATCAATGAAAAACATGAATCCATTATCATGAAAAACCAAATTCTGCTTTAACCGAAAAACAAATCACCGAATTTGAATTAAGTATCGAAAAGAAAACCGAATTCGATGTGAAGAAATAAACTTTAATTGGTAACTACAATTATAATCATATTGCATACCCATAACAGGTAGAGAGGATGATTATAAACACTGTTATAGCAATTAAACTTCAAAAACCCTTGAAAACTTTAACCAAAATCGATTCTTCTACAAAATTAGGGTTTTAGGGTTTCTTCAAAAACCTTGTAGATCCTAGATCAAGAGCCACGAGGCTCTGATACCACATGTTGAGTTTAAAGATCTAGGCTTAGTCTAGGATTAACAACATCAATGAACATAAAATATGTATAGCGGAATTAACATAAGAACAATGATATTGTAACAAGGTTTTACCAAACATTTACCACAGCCCCAATATTATTTGATCAGAATAATACGGTTACATCAATGAACTATAACAGGGATCAAGGAAAACCTTGATTACATGAGGCTTACCACCACTGTTATAGACGTCTACATCTTTAACACTTTGTGTAACACACACTTTTTTGGATGTCTAAATACCTATAACTGTATATCTTTTATATACTAGAGATATCTAGGTTTACAAGGAAACATAATAAATACAATAAGGAAACTAAATCTTTTAATCTTTATCTTTATTCTTCTTGAGCATATCTTTTAGTATCTTATGATATCTTCCATCTTTTGTAGAATATATTCCACCAGCTTGAAGTATCTCTTATTGGGTCGTTTTAGTCCTTTTCCTTTAAGTCCTCATGTTTCTTTCCAGTGACAACTTATAGTAACTGGACTGTGCTGAATCCATGTTATCTGTGTATTTTGTAGTTGCTATAGCAACGGCAGAAGGCGCCATATGCATCTACTCAGGCTCTGGTGTACGTTCATAAGGTTCTTGAGTCATGCAAGTGATACCACTAACAATCCTTTTCATGGATGTATATTGTTGATAGTCGTTAGCTTGTGTATGTCTGACTCTTGATTGAAGGTTTGTGTCATTGTGAATACAAACATCAGGACATCTAACTATGTACGCAAACGGACAATGAGTAAAGATGCTAATGAAACGTCATAACAATGACTGAATCTACAACAACTTACATGGCAAGGAATGAGTGGCAGTGTTATTTTCATACTTGTCACGATGTGACGCTTCTATCGGTAATTTATCTATGTTAGAGGATGCTCCGTACTTATAGCAAAGGGCTGGTGCAAAACCAAATGTAGTCAAATGTTCCACATTTGGTTTCTTACACAGACCCGACGCATGATCTTCAATGTGGTCGTCAAGCGATATTTTTCTTTTAACGGATTTATTTTTAGTTTTCATATCGTATAGGCAATGTAGGCTAAGGTAAACAGATAATGTAAAATGCGATTTTCACTTAAGCAATATTGGGTCAAAATGGGTCAAACCCATCAAACTAGGTAATCACACCTGCTGTCAAATATGGCAGTTATAAAAAAACGGTTACATAACCGATTTACAGTTATTTTCACCAAGGGTTGCATTGATTCACTCGCACCCTTTCATTCTTATAAATAGAACTCGATTGTATACATTCCAAGATGATGACAGATTAATAAATATAAAAACATTTAGATTTTTGGTATATTTTGATTGCACTTTTGAGATTCGATCCAACATTTGGCATCAGAGCTTTTGGTTGATTAAACCAAAATCATCATATACCGGTTAAGATCCTCAACTGTGTTCGTGCGAATAAAAAAAACAGTCCGCATAAATTTTTCACGTCCCGCCATAAAAAGTCTTTCAAAAAACAAAAGTGACTCTTGGGCGCAAATCATGAAACGCCAAATCAAAAAATTATCATTTTTTGTGTTTTGCTATTGCGAGTCCTCTTTCTTTCTCTTTCAGCAATTCTCTTGCTTAGAGTTAGTGGCAAATCCACCATCAACAACAAAAAAAAGAACACGCCCCACCCAAGTGATCTAATCACTGGCAAACTGAAAGAGGTTTCATTCACTCACATCCATCACGAAACAATCATCAAACATCAAAATTCAATCACACAACAATTCCAGTTTCACATTCCACATTTCACCCATAAAAAATTTAAAAATCAGAAAAATCATAATTACCACCATAATACATATAACCCCGAGAACAAAAAACAAAAAAAACAAAAAAGGAGTTAGGAAAGGGTTATGGCCATTTCATTTGATTCTAAACAAGACAAATTAATAACCACAAATTGGATAAAACGAAAAAAGAAGTCATTCAACAAAAAAATCACAACAAAGAACACAGAAAAACGGAAAAAAAACGGACGAAAAATTTCAAAAACCTCAAAAAGAATAAAACAAACACACACACTTGTTCTTGGATTTGAAGAAAATTCGCTACCACAATCGTAATACCACAGCCACGAAACCCGTTTTGAAATCATCAAATTGACTTCCGCGATTATTTCTCCAAAGAAAAAAATCAAACAAAATAAAAAACACACAAAAAAAACAACCCAAAAAAAAAACAAAAAACAAAACCAAGAAAAAAAAAAAAAAAAAAAAAAAAAAAAAAACAAAAAATTAACCAATAAGAAAAAAAAAAAAAAAAAAAAAAACAAAAAAAAAAAAAAAAAAAAAAAAAAAAAAAAAAAAAAAAAAAAAAAAACAAAAAAAAATAACCAAAAAAAAAAAAAAAACAAAACAAAAAAAAAAACAAAAAAAAAAACAAAAAAAAAAAAAAAAAAAAACACAAAAACAAAAACAAAAAAAAACAAAACAAACAAACACCACCAACAAAAAAACAAAAAAACAAAAAACAAACCAAACAAAACAAAACAAAACACCCCACCCCCACAACCCCACCCAAACACAAAAAAAACAACCCAACCCAAAAAACAAAAAACCAACACGCAAACCCCCAAAACACCAAACAAAAAACAACAACACACAAAACTGACAAACCACCCCATCACACTACTCACCCCCCACACAACAAAATAAATAAAAACAAAAAACCAAAATAAACAAAAACAAAGAAACAAGAAAAACATACCAAAAACAAAAAAAACACAAAAACCCAAACCACCAAAACAACCCCCCACAACAAACACCCCCCCCGCGCCATAAACTACCCCACACACCACCCCAAACCCAACCCCAAGCCAACAAAAAAAAACAAAAAAAAACCAACCAATCTACACCCACCCTGACACTATTATCAGTTATCACATTAAGGGCAATGTTTAACTTAAGTGTGGAGGGGAGCCAAATAGGAAAAATTAATCATATCCCTTTATGTTTGCCTTGTTAAAAATTTTCTAGCTGATATTTTATGAAAAATCTTAATTATATATGCTTTCAAAAGTAAAAATATGCTCTTATTAAGGCAAATCCAACCGGATAGACATTATTGCTAGCACACCCCAATCCACTAAAATTGTGAGAAATCTAAGCCTTTAGAATATTCGGGTATCCACCTTTGGTACCTAAGATAATTAATGCCTTTAGGTTGTTCGAGTTAAGGTTTGATTGCAGTCATATGTGTCTATTCCGTCGTTACAGATATGTATGTATGGTCTTTGTCGCCTTTTCTAGAACATTAGTATTGGTTGATAATTATATTTGAGAGAGCCGGTAATTTAGAAGCTCTAGAACTTGTGCTTAATCATCATTTACTAGACCGAAGCCTATCACATGTAATGTATCCCGCAAGTCTATGTTATTGCAAGCGATCCCTTAAATGCTATGTTGCTGAAGTATCTGAAAATTGATTGAAGAAGTCCTGTGCCAAGCCTTAGTATTTGGTAAAAAAAAGTTATATATATGTGTTATAATCGTTCAAAGAAATAAAGGCTTATGTTCGGCGCATGAAGATTGAATCCTCTCTAGTACCCAAGTTCCACCCTTCGGTCAGGTTTATGTGTTAAGTACAAGCCTATGGTAGCTGTCTAGATTATGTCTGTGCAAATTGAGTGTTCTTCACAAAATCATATCTAAACCCTATCTGAGTGGCTGAGTGAATTTTAAAATCAAACACTATCCCTATGTAAGGTGCTATGTTATATGTCTATGCCTGAAAAGTTATCTAAAATGCAATCTCTTATAAAAAATCAAATTTTCTCCACGTCACGATAAATGATTTTATTTTCTCGCTTCCATTGCTTGAGGGCAAGCAATAAGCTAAGTGTGGAGGGATTTGATAACGCCTAAATTATACATGTTTTCTATGGCGTTATTTATATATATTTTATCATTTCTCGTGAACTTTTGATACTTAATTAAGCTTAAATTGCTTATAGGTTCACTTGAAGACTCTAAAGACCCAAGCTCAAGAATCTATACACTTTGGGAGGCGAATACAAGAAAAGAAAGATTTATAGACAAAATTCAAAAAGTCTGCCGCACTTGTTACATTGTGCGCCGCACTTTCCTCTAAAGTTCAAACACCGCCGCACTTACAATATTGTGCGCCGCACATTTTCCCAAAGATTGAAGAATTAAAGTCCATTAAATGCACATGCATTAACTCCTCAAAACTGCCGCACTTATTTGTAAGTGCGCCGCACTTCCAGTAAAAGTCATTAAATGCTATCGCATTAACTCACCAAGTCCGTCGCACTTATTTGTAAGTGCGCCACACTTTGCACCAAATTCTTGCCTATAAATTAAGACGAAATTTCTCAACTAAATCATTCCACTCACAACCATTTCTTACTACCTATCTCATTCTACACACACATACCTTTCCCCTTTTACCAAAACACCAAGAAATACCTTTTCCCTTGAAGAAAAAGATCTAACGATCAAGAACGAAGAAGTTTTCTTACCTTGTTATTGAAATAATGGAAATTTATGTAATGAGTACTTTTGTTATGAACTCCTTAGCCATGAGAGGCTAAATCTCTCATGACTACTCGGTGAAGTTACTATAATGAATAAGTGTTTGGTATGATCTTGAGCGCTTTAATCCTAAGCTTACGTTGCAACCCTGTTATATCCTATCTTATCTATTTTTGCTTATCAACTTAGATTATATAATCATATCGGTATAGATCGAAAGACCCGTTATGATCTATGTGGTTTTAAAGATTTGGTTATGGTCTTTAACGTCTGTGCTGAGAAATCCACTTTCGTAAATTGATAAACAAAATAAGCTTTGATATAATAGTAACTAGATTATTTGAGTGACACATTTGGTCTAGTTAACTAAATATAAGTCTTAAGTTAACAACTTGATTTGTGAAAACGTTTTCTGACGAGAAATCGTCTTTATAAATTAATGCCTCATCTTCAAGGTCAAATCATTTCCAACACTTATAAGTTATTTTATAACTATCCGTGTAGTCATACTTTTTATCATTGGTAAAGTAAAAATTATTTTCAAAATTGTTAAAGTCTATTTTCTTTCTGATTATTTGAACACTACTCTAATCCATGTGGACGACCTGGTCTTACCTAAAAAGATTATACTGCATATGTGGGTTATACTTTTACCCGTGTGTTTCCATATAATTATCCGGTATTTTCAGTCTTATAAATGTAAAGCTTTTGAAACACATCAGCCCCCTTTTTCTACTTACTTGTTTTACAAACTCTATGGGGTGAGATTACATGCTTGATTTACACAATCGAACACAAGTACTTTTGAAACTGCATGCTAGTTCCTGATTATTATTGCCTAAGTACCTACTGCCAATTAAGTCCCCTGTATCATGAGCCTTTAATTGCTATTGTAGTAAACGTGAGTGTTGTGAATAAATCTATTGGGACTGACAATCCTCGTCCGAGTACGCAACAACTAATACCAACCAACGGACGCATTTAACATTTGAAATAATAACGCTTGGGTGTTTGGCAGAACATCCTACTTTTTGATGGGGGCACAAACCTGATTGTGGTTTGCATACTGTTAAGGTTCGGTGTCATGAGGTTAGAGCAATAATAAATATTTCTTTTAGACTTGGTGAATTCGTTTCTCTTGTCTACACTACTTAATTCTTGTGGTCCGTTCTTTTACTGATAAACCTATGAATTCACTCAACAATTTTGTTAACTTTTTGCACGTTTTAATCTCAGGTGTTAAAGTATGATTCTTAGATGGGAGCCGCGTTAGATATAAAGCCAAATAGATTCTGATTATTTTATATTTGATGCACCTTTAACTTTTAAAAACATATGTCATCTTTTGAAATTGTGAAGCTCTTGTTTATATATGTGTGTTGGAGGTTTAAGACACTTTTAAAACTGTGGGACCAAATGTGGAAACTCTGATATTTTGCAAGGCATCGAATGAAACTTTGTTTTAAACGTCTCTTTTTGAGGTCGTTTCCTATATCTTGTTTATTGTACTATGATGTGGCACCCCATTGTTACCGTTCCGTTGCTACCAGATTTTGAGGGTGTTATAATCTTACTATAAGTCGACATCATCTTATACCAAATCTTAAGCCAAACAGTTAAAGATGCATCGTTAGCTACCCTAGGACAATCCGCCGGCAAGTTCAACCACCTTCAAGGAATTAAAACCCACGCCTCTTCACCAACATCATTCCGGAAGGCAACTCAACCTGAATTTTGAGACGAAATTCTTTTAACATGGGAGACTATAACAATCCGCATTTTCACGTCATTTTACATCAATAAATATTCAACTATTTATTTTAAACTTCTACGCGTTCACTTTTAATTTTAACCGTTTAATTAAATCGCGTAAACTAAAAATCAACATTTAACGTAAACCGCCATCAAACAAATAAAAGTTTACGTCAAGCAAGTGTTATATAGTTATTACCAGGATAATTTATAACTTTTCATAATTTATTTTTATCAGTTACGTAAAACGTCTACGTTTCGTAATAAAATACGTTTATGCGTACACGAAAGCACCTATACTTATCTATACTTCAACAAATACCCACCATTATACCCAATACCCAAAAGTTAAATCATTTCTTACCTTATATTAGGCCATGGCCGGTTCGACAAGTGATACCACATACAAATTAGTCTTAAATCCCTACTAGCATTACTTCATACTAGTTAATAACCAACACAAGTACACCTTAAGCTCCATTTCTCCATAAATTGGCAAATCATCATGTCCTCTCCCTCTTTTAGCCGTGCCTCTCCTCATAGGGAGGAAGAGAGCACCTCACATATTGTACCTATACCACCTTTAAGTCCATGGTTTAGTTTAATACTTCTACTATAAAAGGAAGACTCAAGTAAGACTTATACACATACAATTCACTAGCAAGAAAAATCATAAACTCTCCCTTCCTATCAAAAGCTCACGGCTTAAAATACCTAATTAGGGTTTCCATAGTTTTAATTTTAGCAAGGTTATAAGCATACAAATGTTCTTAGATAAAATATATAAGGTGTATCAAGGTGATTTGGAAGCTTGGGTGTTGATTATACTAGGGTTGATTTAAGAAAGAAGTTAGGGTTTTTTTAACTAGGTTTTCGGAATAGGGTTACATTTTGGGGTTTGATTGTGTGTTCATCATCCTCATACACTCTCATAAGGTCTAACATAAACCCTAATCTTTTCAAATTATTCATGTTCCATATTTATATAATTGTTATATAGTTAATCATCACCTAGGGATTATTTTATAAGTTTATAAAATAAAACAACTATATACCTAATTCGAATATATGATTATCTATGACAAAATGATGTTTAAAATGCAAGAACATACTTTATATGAGTTTTGGTTAATTTATAGATTTAGTTTATTAATTAATTGTTGAAAGTTTAATTATAAAATTTATACACAAATAATTATGAGGACTTTGTATTTGGACAAGAATGATGGACAAAAACTTGAGGACCCAAAATATGCACGACTTGTGGTATTAATTAATTTAGAGGACTTGTACAAATTTGATCAGGTAATAATTTATAAAACTAGTTTATAAACTATATATATACATACGAACTGTTTTATATATTCTGAGTAGATTCAAATTTTTATAAAATAAAAACCCTACTAATTTGGATAGTACATTTCATGAGGATTTCAAGCATATAAAGAACTCGAAAAACGAAGCTTTAACGAAGAAGTTATGAATTTTACGAGATTACGATAATTAAATATATAAAAGTGTTTTTATAAAAATAGTTTTATAAAATTTGGTACTGTTTCGCATCTGATAAAAATATATAAATATATTATTATGATAGATCATCTCAATAGAAAATCGTGCATATAAAAAACTCTAAAAACGGAATTAAAACGAAGGAGTTATGACACGGATTTTTATAAAATCTGTGAGTATTTTACTTGAATAATTTATCTCTTCACGATCTCATACATATAAAGAAAAAGCTAAACGGAGTTAAAACGAGCAAGTTATGAGTTTTTAAAGATTTGAATGAACTATTTTTATCTTTTGCACTATTTTTATAAAATTACATGTGGGCTGTTGGAAATATAAAAAGAGGTTTACGAGTGTTTTCGGGTCCGTTTGGGCTATAAAAACCTTAAAAACATTGTGGTATTACTTATATAATATTTATACATGTTTTTTACTTTATAAATATTATTTTATGAAACAATGAAACTATTTATATAATGTAATTATATAAATCTTAAAAAATATTAAATCAATTAATATTAACAAATAATCGATAACAAGTGTGACTTAAATATTGTTTCAACTTTTACAAATTAAACAAAACTAATAGGTGGTGATATAACTCTATAAAATTATATGTTGTATTTATATTAAATACATTATACTTATACGACCTATAATTAAGTAGGTTGCATTCCGGATCGTTTGTGACGATTACTCTGTTGATTTTGCGATAATGACTACTTTCACTAGAGGTGAGTTTATAGCCCCTCTTTTACTTGTTTTACATTACTTTACAAATCTTCGGGGAGAATACATGCTCATTACAATTTGTTACATATTCATTTACAGTCTCTTTTACATACTCTTTAAAAACTCGTTTACATACTAACATACATGCCCGCTTTACTTATGAAGACAAGTACTTTAAACGTTTACAAAAACATTACTTGCTTTTACATGGATACTATTACTTTAAACTTTTATGTATTGCCTAAGTAACCGTTAACCCAGTGTATCTTTGGGAAGATGCACCTAGTAGGTCTTTGGGAAGAGGTACCCAGTATGTCTTTAGGAAGAGGCACCCAGTATGTCTTTTGGAAGAGGCACCCAGTAACTCTTACTGTGCCTTGAATAAAGTGGCATACTCTACAAGTCTGAGCCTCAGTTTTATGAACTTAAAGTAATCATAATCACTCCTTATGTTGCATACTAGGTAATACATACTTGAAACATTTTTTGATATTGTGCGCATTACAATTATCATACTCTTTGAAACATTGCGGTCCAACTTCTATACTTACATTTTCGTGACTATTATAAAGATTGAAATGGTCATACAAGCTTTACAAACCTCTGAATTTCTACATTTATACTTACATTTTCATGACTATTATAAGGGTTAAGACGGTCATACCTACTTTATAAATCTTTGATCCAACATTTACATTTACATAAACCTATGAACTCACTAACTTTATGGTGACACTTTTAAGCATGTTTTTCTAAGGTGAAATAGATGCTTGGCTTACTTGATGTGCATTGGAGTCCAAACTTTACAAGATTACTTTTCAAACGACACTTTTAGAGGTCGTTCTCTCATGTCTTGTGCAATGGTATTATGAAGTAATGCTCCCGGACCCTTATTCCGCCGCGACCCATTTTGGGGGTGTTACAGATTCGTATCAGAGCCAGGTTATAGAGAACTAGGTTGCATATTTTACCTAGACTATAACCGTTTTCACAAACATTGCATCACATCAAAAAAATTCAATGTGCATACACATTACTTGATTTGTGCATACACACTACTTGTTTACTTGCTTACATTACTTGCTTACGTGACTTTATATATATATATAATATATATATATAATATTACTAAATTACCTTGCGTATATTTTACCATTATTTATATAAGAGTTATTTATATAAATTAATAGAAAATTTCTTTAGGCAAAGTAATACTTACAAGCTGTATGTCCCAAAAATCATCCAAACATAATTTTTCTTATTTACACTTATTTATATAAGAGTTATTTATATAAATACTAGAATATTTCTTAAGGCAAAGTAATACTATAATCTCGTATGTCCTAAACATTATCCAAACATTAATTTATCTTATATGATATTTTACCATTGATATTTCATTGTGTGGTTGTAATTTATGTTTCAAGTTTTAAATTTATATTTTGTCGATTTTACCAAAAACAACACTTTAACGGGCCGTGCACCCGGTCAGATGGGAGTTTCGTGGTAAGTAGGATGTCGATCACTAAGAGCGAGAAACAATCTTTCAATTTATTAATATTTTGGTTATCTAGACTAAGTTAATTCTATTCTATGTTAAACCTATGCTAAACCTATGTTAATCTTAAATCTAACGGATAAGGGGGGTTTTCAGCCTGAGAGACTGGCATGGGTTTTTTGGTGACTTAAATCAATTCAAGACACAATAACGCACTCAATCAAATTAACGAAAGATAAAAGAACGGTCTAGCCAAATATAAGAAAACTGTATTAGTCATGATTAATAGAATATTGGTTTGTTTATTTAGTGCAATGATTACTTATCTCGAGGCGGCATATCATTCTTATGACTTAGGCGTTACTTCTTTCTAAGACCTAGATACAAAGAATTCTGTCACAATTAAACGTATCCACATAAAGCATCCTTATTTGCTGATTATAATCAATCTTAGGGATTAAAGCAATGGTTATCTTGTTAAACCCTAGCTCATAGAGACTTTACCTACTTACTGCTTAAAGGCAATTCATACACTAGTAGTCCACTAACCAAGTCTTTACCAATTAATTGAGAACATACTTATTGATCCCAAGGGTCACCTCCAACTAAGCTCACAATATAAAAGCAAAGATAGGTTATTATTCGTGATCCTATTGGTCTAGATGTATAAATTACTATATAAAGAGCCATCTCTGCATCTAGATTACTTGGTCCATATCACTAGATCCAGTTGAATGATAGGTCGCATACAAAAGCACGTAAACATGTATAAACTGATAAACATAAATAAGCAATCAACGATAACTTAAGCAATCGACATAAACAAAACCAAACATTTAAATCTTCATAATAATGGCTAATACCCAAAGGTATTAGCCTTCAAACGTCATAATCGATAAAAGAGTAATAATTTAGCCAAGCTAAACTAACCGAGTTAACGAATGATACCAAGAACTGAACGATTACAAGAGTATAGGAGATTACAAGTTGTTTCCTATGGAATTAATCGCTATGCTCGACCTCTTCTGCTCTTCTTCTCTTTTGAAAATTGACTTTTATGGTTGAGGTATCGAAAATATGATTTGGCACACTAAAAACCCGTTTTTAGGTTTTCTATTTATAAGGTCTGGAATTTAGTCGATACGGCATATTGACTAAGGTCAATACGGTGTATTCGGGGGTTTCTTGGAGTAGGGACCACGTTCGATATCTTTCAGAATATTTTATTAGTATAACTGGAATACGGCGTATAGATCTTCTTTGGATACGGCGTATTGATCATCATTCCTTCATGATCTTTAGTAAGTACAGGAACAGATACGCCGTATCTTCCTTGATGGATACGGCGTATAGGATGTCAGAATCAGTTTCTTCATATTTCTTCGTTTAAGCTCCAGAATGCGTGCCTTTTTGCTAATCTTCACCAAGTACTCCATAATTACTGCAATTCTCAAATACAAACGATTATGTAACAATTCTTTGCAATAATTATACAAAATAAGTTATTTACATAGGATAAATGATGCTATAAAAGTAACGTTATTTGATATCATCAACCATCATTCATTTATGCCATGATGCATTCCATTTCGCCATGTTACGTTTCCATCCCTGCCATGAGTGCATATTCAATTACCATACATCATCTTGCATCACGTTTACCTTCCATACTCCACGCATCCTGCATGGTTTCATATAAAGAAGATTTATATAAACTTTTGCTTGTGCAGGTTATGGCTGCGCCTACTATTCCTGTCCCTGCTAAAGAGAATCTTGGGGATCTAATTGAGATCAGGGTGGATATTGTTCACCCTACGCCCGTTGCTGCAGTTGCTTTTCCTATGGTGACCGTTGTGAGGATACTAACCCGACACGGGGAGGTGATACGTGGTATTCAGGAGCGATTGCTAGACATGCCCACACAAAGGTGGGAGGAGATCGAGGAGGAGCTGCTGACTCTGAGAGAAAGGAAATAGGGTTGAGACAGAGTGGGTCACTTTATGCGCTAGAGTTAGATCATTGGAGGTTGTTGAGACATGGCTTCATGGCATAGTGAAGGACGAGAGAGAGGCCCGTGAAAGGATTAAGCACCAGTTGGGTTTGGTTCAGGAGGAGCTAAAGAGTCTCAGGCGCTCGAGGCTACCATTATCAGTCATCACGGATTTTACCCACAGAGCTGCTGTCTCATTATTTATGTATTGTCTAGTATTGGAGTATTGTAGTATTAAGAACCCATGTAGTCTTTTGGTGGAAAAAACAATGAACCCAATTATCTATCAAATTATAGTATTGTGAAAATTTCATCAATTTTATTTCAACTCTCTATTTATGCAAGCCACTTACTAAAATATTATAACTTTATGAAACATTTCACTATCACATGATAAACCATTTTACTATCACCCCATGAACTATTTAGCTATTGTCTTGTAAACCATCTTACGACTTTCTCGCAAACTCTTTTATTGTCTTCCTAAAAACAACCTTACCTCCATCTTTTGAATCATTTTGTCATCTTATAAAACTTTTGATACGTCTTTATACATTACACTATTTTGACGAAAATAAGTGTCACATCGTTAGCCCTCAAATATACATAGCCTGATCACCCATGTATAATTCAGGAAGGACCATGCCATACTGAGTAGTAGTCACCTTAAAACTTCTTATCAAGAACCAATTTTCTAACTATATCAAGTTTTGTGTGCTTATTCATAAAACGTGTTTGTCACGGAAAACCAAATTAATAACCATAGAAACTAGGTAGACCTTTACGTCATCTTACTATAAGTCGACATCATCTTATACCAAATCTTAAGCCGAAAATTTGAAGACGCATTGTTAGCTACCCTAGGACAATCCGCCGGCAAGTTTAACCACCATCAAGGAATTGAAACCCACACCTCTTCACCAGCACCATTCCGGAAGGCAACTCAACCTGAATTTCGGGACGAAATTATTTTAACACGAGGAGACTGTAACAATATGCATTTTCATGTCATTTTACGTCAATAAATAATCAACTATTTATTTTAAACTTCTACGAGTTCACTTTTAATTTTAACCGTTTAGTTAAATCGCGTAAACTAAAAATCAACATTTAACGTAAACCGCCATCAAACAAATAAAAGTTTACGTCAAGCAAGTGTTATATAGTTATTACGAGGATAATTTATAACTTTTCATAATTTATTTTTATCGGTTACGTAAAACGTCTACGTTCGCAATAAAATACGTTTATGCATACACGGAAGCACCTATACGTATCTATACTTCAACAAATACCCACTATTATACCCAATACCAAAAAATTAAATCATTTCCTACCTTATATTAAGCCATGTCCAGTTCTACAAGTGACACCACACACAAATTAATCTTAAATCCCCACTAGCATCACTTTATACTAGTTAACAACCAACACAAGTACACCTTAAGCTCCATTTCTCCATAAATTGGCAAATCACCATGTACTCTCCCTCTTTTAGCCGTGCCTCTCCTCCTAAGGAGGAGGAGAGCACCTTACACATTGTACCTATGCCACCTTTAAGTCCATGGTTTAGTTTAATACTTCTACTATAAAAGAAAGACTCAAGTAAGACTTATACACATACAATTCACTAGCAAGAAAAATCATAAACTCTCCCCACCTATCAAAAGCTCACGGCTCAAAATACACAATTAGGGTTTCTATAGTTTTGATTTTAGCAAGGTTATAAGCATACAAGTGTTTTTAAATATAATATATAAGGTGTATCAAGGTGATTTGGAAGCTTGGGTGTTGATTATACAAGGGTTGATTCAAGAAAGAAATTAGGGTTTTCTTAACTAGGGTTTCGGATTAGGATTGCATTTTGGGGTTTGATTGTGTGTTCATTATCCTCATACACTCTCCTAAGGTCTAACATAAACCCTAATCTTTTCAAATTATTCATTTTCATATTTATATAATTGTTATATTGTAAATCACCACCTATGATTTATTTTATAAGTTTATAAAATAAAACAACTATGTACCTAATTCAAATATATGATTATCTATGATGAAATGATGTTTTAAATGCAAGAACATACTTTATATGAGTGTTGGTTAATTTATAGATTTAGTTTATAAATTAATTGTTGAAAGTTTAATTATAAAATTTATACACAAATAATTATGAGGCCTTTGTATTTGGACAAGAATGATGGACATAAATTTAAGGACCCAAAATATGTAAGACATGTGGTATTAATTAATTTAGAGGACTTATACAAATTTAGTCAAGTAATAATTTATAAAACTAGTTTATAAACTATGTATATACATACGAACTGTTTTATACATTCTGAGTAGATTCAATTTTTTATAAAATATAAACCCTATTGATTTGGATAGTACATTTCAAGGGGATTCCAAGCATATAAGGAACTCGAAAAACGAAGCTTTAACGAAGAAGTTATTAATTTTACGAGATTACGATAATTAAATATATAAATGTGTTTTTATAAAAATAGTTTTATAAAAACCGGTACTGTTTCGAATCTGATAAAAATATATAAATATTTTATTATGATAGATCATGTCAATAGGAAACCGTGCATATAAAGACTCTAAAAACAGAATTAAAACGAAGGAGTTATGAGTTTTACAAGATTTAAAGTAATAAAAATGATTTTATAAACTGTTTTGAATTTACTATTTCGACACAGGTTTTTATAAAATCTGTGATTATTTTATTTGAATAGTTTATCTCGTCACGATCTCATACATATAAAGAACAAGCGAAACGGAGTTAAACGAGCAAGTTATGAGTTTTTTAAGATTTGAATGCACTATTTTTATCTTGTGCACTATTTTTATAAAATTACATGTGGGCTGTTGGAAATATAAAAAAGGGGTTTATGAGTGTTTTTGGGTTTGTTTGGGCTATAATAACCTTAACGGTGTGTTCTTAAGATCTTTTTAAAAAGGAAAGTAAAGAAAATGGATTGATTGTATCAAATTTTTGTGTTCTCTAGTTTTTTTAAGAAGAGAAATGAAAGTGAATGGAAAGAAATGGAAGGGAGATACAAGCCAATTTTTATGTCAAAACTTTCCTCCCATATTTGGGAGGATTTGGAAGGAAAATGTATAGTGAGCTTAAAAAACTATTATGTTAACCAAATTACTCATGTTGTTTTCTTGTTCTTGGTCTATCTAAAGGGTAAAATGGTAAATTCACATTTCTCATTTATTTCCTTTCTCTTCCTTCACTTTAAACTTAAGAACACAAAACAAATTATCAACTTCCTTTCTTTTATGTTACTTTCTTTTCCTTTCTTTAATTTTCTTTCCTTTCCTTTTCTAAAGTAACTCGAGAACATAGTGTAAGAAACATTGTGGTATTACTTATATAATATTTATACATGTTTTTAACTTTATAAATATTATTTTATGAAATAATGAAACTATTTATATAATAGCATTATATAAATACTAAAAAATATTAAATCAGTTAATATTAACAAATAATTAATTGTTGGACAAGGGTAATATTTTTACGAATGCAAATACTTGGACATTTAATTAACAAGCGTTACTTAAATATTGTTTCAACTTTTACAAATTAAACAAAACTAATAGGTGGTGATATAACTCTATAAAATTATATGTTGTATTTAAATTAAATACAGTATACTTATACGACCTATAATTAAGTAAGTTGCATTCCGGATCGTTTGTGATGATTACTCTGTTGATTTTGCGATAATCACTACTTTCACTAGCGGTGAGTTTATAGCCCCCTTTTCACTTGTTTTACATTACTTTACAAATCTCGAGGGAGAATACATGCTCGTTACAACTTGTTACATATTCATTTACAGTCTCTTTTACATACTCTTTACAAACTCGTTTACATACTCACATACATGCTCGCTTTACTTATGGACACAAGTACTTTAAACGTTTACAAATACATTGCTTGCTTTTACATGGATACTATTACTTTAAACTTTTATGTATTGCCTAAGTAACCGTTAACCCAGTATATCTTTAGGAAGAGGCACCCAATAGGTCTTTGAGAAGAGGTACCCAGTATGTCTTTGGGAAGAGGCACCTAGTATGTCTTTGGGAAGAGGCACCCAGTATGTCTTTGGGAAGAGGCACCCAGTAACTCTTACTATGCCTTGAATAAAGTGGCATACTCTACAAGTCTAAGCCTCAGTTTCATGAACTTAAAGTAATCGTAATCTCCTTATGTTGCATACTAGGTAATACATACTTGAAATATTTTGTGATATTGTGCGCATTACAATTATCATACTCTTTGAAACATTGCGGTCCAACTTCTATACTTACATTTTCATGACTATTATAAGGGTTAAGACGGTCATACCTACTTTATAAATCTTTGATCCAACATTTACATTTACATAAACCTATGAACTCACCAACTTTATGTTGACACATTTAAGAATGTTTTTCTCAGGTGAAATAGATGTGCATTGGAGTCCAAAATTTACAAGATTACTTTTCAAACGACACTTTTAGAGGTCGTTCTCTCATGTCTTATGCAATGGTATTATGAAGTAACGCTCCCAGACCCTTATTCCGCTACGACCCATTTTGGGGGTGTTACATAACTTGTAATACATAACGTAAAATATACAAGTTACTCGTAATCATAATTTGTCTCAACATACATTTAAAATTTCTCGGCGTCTCGAATCCTCGTATGTTACAACATAGGTTCATACATGTTTGTTATATGACATTATGATCAAATCCTTAAAAACCATTGAAAATGTTTATCAAAATTTACTTGCACTTTACATATTTTAAGAAGTAACTAGAATACTTTTAGAAAGATTAATATACTTTCATTTTTACATTTTGTTAAAATCATTTTAATTATATTTAAAATGAAGTTGACCTTTTGATTTGTCACTTCAAGTATCTTGTAAATCTATACAAAATATTTTGTAGATTTACATTAGATTTTGCAAGATTTGGAAGATATTCATCACAAAATCTATCCAAAATCCGGACTTAGTGTGTAGTGAGCCGGTTCCCTTTCATTACACTAGCCGATACCCTTTTGGAAGGGTACCACGAGAACCGGAGAACAATAACATTTTATGCCTATAAATAGAAGGCCAAATCTCATTATTTTCTCATCCCTTTCACATATATTTTCTCTCCATTCTCATTCATTTAGATTTGTAGGTATGCATCCATAAATCCCCATGATCATAATGCCTTTAACTCTCATTTTTATTGTAAGCATACACCCAAAATGATCCTCCAAAGCAAGCTTCGACATCTTGCCATCTACATCCACCAAAGCAAGCCTTAGAGATCTTGACATTTTCACTCACCACAAAGCATATACATATGAAGATCTACAAGATTAGAGATCTCATCATCCTCATCCCTTTGAAGGCTTCCCATCAATGGAAGTTCATTTATATTAGTCATTCATGTCCATAGACATATTGTCTTGGATCTTCATTATAATCATATTTGTATCATTATCTTGTATCAACAACTAGATTAGATGGTTTATGTGTTTGTGCCATAAAATAAAATGTTTGTTATGTTGGGCCATAAAACATAACGGGTTTGGGTTGGTTCTACCCGGTGTGTAAGAACCCGTTATTTAACTTTGTACCGAATAAAGTGTAAGTGACGATAGGTTGGTTCTACCTTGAACTAAGACTCGGTATTTAGCTTTGTACCAGAAAAGTGTAAGCGACGTTGTGTAAGGTTTTCTCCGCTGAGAAGGGAGATTGTTGATCTAGTGGAATAACTCTCAAGTTAGGTACTCGGGGAGTGGAGTAGGGCATAGAGGAGCTCCGTGACTGAACCACTATAAACCATCGTGTCCGGTTTGCTCTCTTTTCTATTTATCGCTCTATATTTAGTTTATGCTTATCCTTGTGTTGTAACTTGTTGTTTATGCTTGTGTTGTGACAACTTACTTATTATATGCTTACCATTATTCATATAGTCTTAGACTATAATTGATACTTTTCCTATTACGTCAAGTTTGTTTGAGTATTTGATACTAAAGTTTTAAGATTTTAAACGAAAACGTATTCACCCCCTATTTCTACGTTTTCCACATGGTGCTAGTATAGGTAAGAAAGGTGACCTTGAATTTCTGGGTTGTAAATAGGTTCCAAACCATGGTGGTGATGAACTGGTGGACAAAGGAAGACCAATAAAGAGGAAAAGGGTGTATGCTGAGTAGATGGATGAGGCATTCAGTGAAGATGAAGGTCAATGCTAAGATCACAAAGAATGAGTGGTTTATGTGCTATCTTTTATTACTTAATGTTTTGGATCTTAAATTTCCCTTGCATGTATTTGTTGTAATTTTTGTGGTATGTATATGTGGTATGTTTAAGATAATCCAATTATGAAAGCCTACTAATCATGTAAGTTTTTTACAAATTCTTTTGTCTCAAGGTAACAAAACAACACACTATTATTGAGATCTTTTTTGATCTCATGGTAACATAACAAAACATAGTTGTTAGTTTGGTTATGGGCATGTCCATTTGTAAGTGTTGTTGGTTGATAGGTTAAAATGTAAATTACACCGTTGGTCAAACACAGTATTGGCCATCTAAGTGGTCAAACACCGTTAGGTAAATTACACAAGGTCTTTGGGTTAGACAAAAAAACAACTACAAACCAAGAATAATACATCATACTCCAACCAATTCATTAACAAACCGACCTTGCGATTTTACAGACCCTTCATTAACAAACCAAAAGAACATCATATTAACCATATATACCTACACCCAAAACCCAAAAAGAACCAACCTAATATCCTACAATCTCCCATTCACAGAGTATGATAAAAATTAACCTCCGTATGGACCTGACGACGCAATTGTAAAACTATCTTCCTTAGTTTTGTCACTTCTACCAAATCATCCTTCTGAAGGCTCTTAAGTTTCTCCCTCGTCTTGTACGCCACCAAATTTCCCCGCAAAGATTCAAGATCTTCTATAAATGACTGCCTTTCTCTAACACCAACAAGCAACTTCATCATTAACTTGGAAAGATCATTGGCTAGCTTAGCTTCCCTTCTCATCTCCATGTTAAAATAACAAGCATTTGATCTGGCGTCTTGGTGAAATTTGCAGCAACCTTGAGTTTCTCGAGACAAACAAAACCACGAGCGACAACCATTAAAAATGGTTTGTTTTAGGGCAGTGAAAGGATATACGAAGTTAGGGTATGCGTGTTTTTTGGATTTGAATGACGATATACAAAGTCGGTTTAAATATAAGTGAATACACGAAGATGAATCGTCTATACACACGAAGGGTCAAAATGCAATTATTACATTGGGAAAGTAAATGTAAAACGCGGCTAAAGTGTGACATCACAACAATTAATGATTTCAAGGACCAAGCGTGTAAGTATTGTATAGAAGACGAGTGTGTATTAGGCGGGAAATGGAAAACCACTACAACACACTCAACGAACAATGATGCAGTTAAGAAAAAAAGACCAAAACACACCTAAAGGATCAATGGTGTTTGTGGAACACGACAAACATGGCCTCAATAGAGGTTAAAGTTTTGAAATCTGAGTTAGGGACAACGGTGAAATAACAAAAAATTTGAAATTATAAAAATGCCCATGGTTGGAAAGTCAAATATGAGTCAAAGTAATGATAGTTACATATAACGGGGCTCGAGGGACCAAACATGCACCAAAACTCGACTTTAAGGATTAACGACATTCACCCTCGTTACCTGAGGACGAAATTCATAATTGGACCTAAGATCAGGGACCAACGGTGTAATTTACCCATTAAAATATGAACAATTGTCGTGGAATGGAAGAATTGCTACATGAATATTTTGTTTTGGTATACTTGAGTTTTCGACTCGACATTCCGAACCGACTAATCCCAAAGCAAATAACCTTTTGGATAGCCCGGAGTCAGCGCATGTGAATCTCCGTGGCAAATGGGGGATTAATTTTCTCCCTAGGGTTCGAACCAAGACCTTTAGGCACTTTCGTCCTAAGAGTCTAAGCCCTTACCATTAGGTCACCCGTATTTTACACTTGTTATACTTTGATATATGGATCATCACGGTCTGAAAACCGGACCGGATCAAAACCGATTTTGTCTAAAACACCGACCGAGGGCCGGACCGAAATTGTCGGATCATGTCCGGGTTGCTCCGGTTCGGTCTTCGTTCCGATCTGGTCCAGCGAAGCATAATTGCTGGTTTGTGTAAGACCGAACTGAATCGAACCGAATATGAAAAGAAGGATAAACCGAAGACTGAACCAAAATATGTTCGATTCAGTTCGATCAGTCCGATTCGATAATCCGCGATATATACCTCTTAACAATTTTGTATTGTATATTTTGAAAGAATATATAAAGGGAATAAAGAAAAGGTAGTGGATCTATGTTGAAAAAATCCAAAGGGTTTGTTTGTGGATGACAGAATTGTCAGTGAGTGGTCACGTGACCACCTATTTTCATTTGAATAAATCAATGGTTGTCAGCTATTTTCACATGTTCGTACGATCCGTTGGCAACGGATATATTAAAAAAAACTTTTTTTATTAAAATTAATTTTTAAAATATATATATATCCAACATTTTTATCATTTTAAACACATAAATACATTCAATCTATAATTCTTTCTACCTACAATAAAAAAAATGTCTCGAATTCCAAATGACGGGTTTTCTAATTTCAACTTCTCGCACCTCCTTAACACAAGTAACCCGACTCTTTGCCTGAACCAAAGAAGACAATTATCAAAAACAAACAAGCACAAATAATTCGTAGTTTATTTTTATTTCGTATTAATTTTTTTATTTTGTTTGTTTTTTTTATTTTAGTATTGTTGTTTTACTTCCTTACGTATTTGTCAATTTTTCATTTTATGAAATGAATTTTTTATTTGGTTTTTGTGAAAAAATGAAAAAGAAAATAAAATTGTGAGTGGATGAGGCTTCAAATGAAAAGGAGAGAGAAATGTCATGAGTGAAGGGATATTTTGTGTGTGTGTAGAAATGACTGGTGGCGTGTGAATAACAGTAGTGAGACCCAAATGGAAAGGTAAAACCTCTTCCTTGCACCCATTTACTCTAAAGGGAATAAAGAAAGGCTCATGTTATTTGTGCCCCCTTGAAAAGCCGTTTGTACCCTCTGGTTTTTCCGATTTTTATTTTTATTTTATTTTTTTATTTTTTTTAAACAGTGAAACGCAGAATGCGGAACGAAAATTATAAAGTTTAACATGTCAAAAGTATGAAACTGTCAAAAATTACGAAATAGAAACTGATAAAAAACTGCGTTGCACTGTAAAAGAAGGAAAAAAAAGACCAAAAAATACGAAACATTTGTACTTTTTGTGGGTTAGAGGGCAATAGTAACACCCAGAAAGAAAAGGTAGTGGATCTATGTTGAAAAAATCCAAAGGGTTTGTTTGTGGATGACAGAATTGTCAGTGAGTGGTCACGTGACCACCTATTTTCATTTGAATAAATCAATGGTTGTCAGCTATTTTCACATGTTCGTACGATCCCAATACGAGACTACTTCCCCCAAAATCAAAAGAAAAATGATGGTCTGCGAAAGATAAACTATTCTTGTATTTGCAAAGCCAACAATAGCTAAACGCATAGTAAATCTCTAGTTCATGCTTGTTAGCTCATAATCATGCAAGTTGCTACTTTTGGAGTTATCATCATTCAAATTTTTTATAAAAAAATCTAATGCGGTCTAATTTTCAACTTGTAAATTTGAGTTTTACTCATTTTAAAAAAATAAAATATTCCAAAAATAGATACTTAATTCGTTTTTAACTTTTTTCATCTATCTTAAATCTTACATAATAAGTGACAATCAACCATCAATTTGTAAAATGACTTTGTTATATGATTTTTCATAGCTTAGTAATCAAGCCAGGTTTGTCGACTCCCAAATTCAACCTGTTTATCTTGATATTTATGAGGTTAACATATTACTCATGTTAAACGAGTTGTTAGATTAACGCGTTTAACCTGTTTAGTGTAAATAAACATTTTACTCAAGATAAAAAACCCATTTAACTCAATAACCTATTTAATTTACTATGAATTAAAATTTAAATGCTAATTTCTTTTACTAAGCGGATTAGGGTTGATTACTTTTTAACTCACCTTTTAACCTGAAACGTTTAATAAGTGGGTTAAGTGAGTCGACCAAAACACGAACTCAAAATTTATTTTGAGTCGTCTTAAGCTGTCAGTTTTGTATCGGTCTTGAGTTTTGTTTTAGCGTGGCGTAAGGCTGCTCCCAATGGAAGCGTGAGCCAAGGTAAAACACCACCCTAACGCCCGAGGCCCCACTAGGTATGCGTTTGGTAAATCACTTTCTTAGGGCTATCTTATCATCTTAGGGCTATCTTATCATTAATAATGATTGTTGATAAGATAGCCCTAAGATGAAAAGTGATCTGGTCACCCTTTTATAATTTCATAAACATATATGTATTTAGACAAAAGTTCAATAAAGATCTTTTTTTTTATTATGGATCTAAAGACTCCATCTCAACCATTTATTTTTTCATTAAATTAAATAAAACTCACTTTTTATTTTTTTTTAAATTAAATATCTCACACACCGTTAATCGTTACGTAAAATAAAACATACCATTGCAACGAGAATTAAATCATCTTTTTATAGAGGGGCACTTTGATATACTTTCGACGAATTTTTTTTAAATTTTATTTTTCAGTCACGTATAGAAAAATCACATGAATCACATGTGATTTGTATCCCAAATCATGTGTGATTTTATTAAATCACATGTGATTTTGATACAAATCATATGTGATTTTTTCAGTCGTGATTGAAAAAAAATCAAAAAAAAAGTTTGTCGAAAGTATATCAAAGTGCCCCTCTATAGAAAGATGTTTTAATTCTCGTCGCGATGGTGTATTTTTTGTCGTTTGACGATTTACCATTTACAAGATATTTTAATTTAGAAAAGAAAGTGAAAAGTGAATTTTTTTAATTTAATAAAAAAATTAGGGACTATGATTAGTCCATTGAATCTTTGATAAATATTGAATTTACATTTATCTCATCTATATGTATCTAACTTTTCATTTGGGAACATATTTAGAGATAAATGATTTGGTCATTATAAACCTATGGCATGGTAAAAAGGCTTATGTATATACCCCCTCTAAAACACCATTTGTACTCTCTCGGGTTTTTTGCGGGTTTTTTTTTTGTAATTTATTTTTTTGTATTTTTATAATTTTGTATATGTTATAAAACTGTGACAAGGAAAAAACGGAACGAAAAATATAAAGTTTAACATGTCAAAAGTATGAAACTGTCAAAAATTACGAACTGCGTTGCACTATAAAAAAGGGTAAAAAAAAATCTTTTGTACCTTTTAACACTATTTAGTGGGCCAGGGTACCAATAGCGGTTACCAATGGTAAAATAGTAGTGCAGACTTCCAAGTTTTTTCTACTCGAGACTCTATATATCCATCACACACTAAAAAACAGACAACCATTTACACCTCCACCATGGTGACAATGCACCACCACACAGCCACCATCCTCCTCCTCATCCTCACCACCCTCCACCTCACATCCTCCACCACCATCCTGATGGTCAACAAATGCCGCCACCCAGTCTGGCCAGGCATCCAACCCGGTGCAAACTCACCCATCCTCGCACATGGAGGCTTCAAACTCCCACCTTCCAAATCCTACACACTTTTCCTCCCACCCAACTGGTCAGGACGTTTATGGGGCCGTGAAGGCTGCTCATTCTCCTCCACTGGCCATGGTCACTGCAACACTGGCGATTGTGGTGGAGCCCTCTACTGCAACGGTGCTGGTGGTGAACCACCTGCTACTTTAGCTGAGATAACCCTAACAGCTGAGCAAGACTTTTATGATGTTAGTCTTGTTGATGGGTACAATTTGCCTATCGCTATAAAACCCTTAAAGGGTACTGGTAAATGCAGCTATGCTGGGTGTGTAAGTGACTTAAATGTCATGTGTCCGGTTGGTTTGCAAGTGAGATCACATGATAAGAGACGTGTGGTTGCATGTAAAAGTGCTTGTTCAGCTTTTAACTCTCCTAGGTTTTGTTGTACTGGGAGTTATGGGAGTCCTCAGACATGTAAGGCAACAGCTTATTCTAGGATCTTTAAAGTGGCATGTCCAAGAGCTTATTCTTATGCTTATGATGATCCCACTAGTATTGCTACTTGCACTGGTGCTAGTTACTTGCTTACTTTCTGTCCTCACCATTAGTGCTTATTTTCATATTTAAGATAATGTTCTTAGTAACTTTTTATGGTATGATTT
>BQNB010068923.1:11860-30985 GCA_026074375.1 Tanacetum coccineum
GGTTTGGCTTTGACTTTGACTGTTTGACTTTTTGGCTTTGATTTGGCTTCGGCTTTGATTTGGCTTCGTCTTTTCACACTATTTCGTTCCGTGCCCAGTTTTGTCGTTTTTGGCTTTGTTTTTCGTCCTTTGTGTGATATCCGTTTCCTGCACACTACAAATGCAAAACAAACATATATTTGGCAGTTTTTGTCTGTTTTTGGTCATTTAAGCTCGTTTTTAGAGGTAAAAGATATGTGTAATTAAGCACTTATCAGTTATTAACACATATACTTCGGGGGACCAATTTTGCCATTACCCAAAAAACCTTTTTCCTGTTAAACCCAAACAATTTTTCCCGCCCTTTTCAAACCCCAACACAACTCACGGGTTCACTTCCACCTTTTTTACCCTGCGTTTCCTTGCCATCTCCATGGATAAACCTCCCCCCTCCTCTCCACTATCTTTCCCACCAAAAAAAGGGGCCTTGCCATGTTGGCAATCTCACTTTTCTCCATAACTTTTGCCGAATCAATGGCTAGGATGGATTTAAAGAAGCACAATTGCTATCAATGGCTGGGATTAGGGCTTTGAAGTCTCTCACAGAAGAAACACAAGAAAGAAGGGCTGAAGACTTAGCTCTTAGTATAAATAGGAGGCTATGTGAGCCGAATTTAGTATGTAGTGTAGAAGTCTTTATCTTTCTTTAAATTAAGTCATTTTTATGTTTCTTTCAGCTTATTTACAGCTTATTGCAAGTTCTTTGTACTCTTTTTAAAAGTTAATGAAGTGTTGAAGTTTTAAGGTTTTATACCCGTTTTTGAGTTTTATTGTCAAACTGCTTAAATTACCTTTATATGTGTTAAAAAGCTCTTAAAACAGCTTATTAATAAGCTATGTTCACTTAACAAGTTAATAAGCTAAGTAAAATTTGAACTTGTACTTAAAAATTCCACTCAAAATACCACAGCTTGTTACTTTGGATGATAAGCCAGAATTGGATGGGCTTATGGACAATACCAGCTTATTTCTAATAAGCTGGAGCTTGTAGATTAAGCTTTTACTAGCTTATTTGCCCTTGTTTAGAGCAAAGGGCTTTGTAAGTTCTCAATTTCCATTTTTAGCTCATTTTTAGCATTAGCTTATTTTCAGCTTATTGGTGCTTATTTTTCTTTTGGGTATGCTTATTTATGCTTATTATTGCTTATTAGTGCTTAAAATATAGGTGTTATAAGTTTAAATTTCATTATGCAAGTTTTTACCATTTTCTGTCCAATTTAGCTTGTTTACTGTCATTTTTAATTCTAGTTTATTTCAGTGCTTATTTCTTGTTACTTTTTGCTTATTTATGTCTTTTATGCTTATTTAACTTACTGTCTTCAATATCCATGGCTTAATTCACCTTTAATTAGCTTAAAAGTCCTTTAACAGAATTTAAAGGGGTGTTTGGGTTAAGTATGAAAACGGGTCAAAACAAGGAAGTCATGGGTTGGTGTCATGTTAGTCAACTTTAGCTTAAGTATTAAGCTGTTTAAGTCTGTTTTCAAAAGGTTTTTAAGTTAAAAAAATGTTTTTCAAGGTTTTCTAAGTCACCATTTGAAACTGTGGTTTTAAAAAGAGATACAATGGCTTATCTAAATAAGCCATTGTAAACTTGAGTTTTAGTATCAAAAAAGTGTGTCATTGTGTGTCTAAACAAGCTGACAAAAACACCTTGAGTTATTTGACTTGTTGAGTCAATACTGCCAAAAAGTTAAGTGTCATTTTTTTTAATATAGCAAACTTTATTCGTCAAATATTTATATAGCAAACTTTATTCGTCAAATATTTAACAAGTATCTAGCGCATTCGTTATTAAAAAAATACCATTGTATAAAACTTTAACATTTTTTATAAAATCGTACGTACGTCAAAAGCATATCAATATTGGGCTCGTTTTGTTCGTAATTTAGAGTTCTTCGCAACGGTATTTTTTTAAATAACGAATGCGCTAGATACTTGTTAAATATTTGACAAATAAAGTTTGTTATATAAAAAAGTTCTAATTATTAAAAAGTTTAGGATTGTTTTTGTAAAAAAAAAGAAAAAAAAAACCAAAATCACTACATGGGAGCCGCGATCATGATAATTTTTACTTTTTTTTGTAAAAAATCGATACTTTGCATCTCGTGATGACACGTGTACTTTGAGGAAATCGCTACAAATGAGTAGCGATTTAGTGGGTCATTTTGGAAAATAAAAAAAATAAAGTTCACTGCAAGACATCACGAATCACAACGGGCCATTTATCTAATTTTCGCTTTTTATATTCGGCAATGGTGAGGTGATGTGAATATTTTAATCATGGTTATTTTTTTATTTGGCAATGCTCTAATAAATTAAAAGAACTAGGTGCGTCGCCCGTGCGCTGCCGCGGAGCGCGGGACTTTTTTTAACGGCCTGATAACGCCAAATACTATTTATCAGTCGTTGGGACTCACCGTGCAACGACTGATAACCTCGAAGACTATTTCTATAAATATTTTAAAATATATATTAAACTTCAACTTTTTTTATAAAATCGTACGCTTGTCAAATACGTTGCAATATTGGGCTCATTTTGTTCGCAATTCGACGATCTTTTCAGCGACATATTTTTTCATGAATGAATCGATAGATACGCGCTTCATATTAGATAAATGAAGCTTGTTATATAAAAAAGTCGTAAATAGGTTAAAGTTAAGGGTGCATTTTAAAAATTCTTTTATTATTTTTTTATTTTTCTTTACATTGGTGGGGCCATTTGAATTTGATGATCACGTTGATTTTTTTATTCGGCAATGCTGGGGTGATGTAAATATTTTAATCATGGTAAATTTTTTTATTTGGCAATGCTCTGATAAATTAAAAGAACCAGGTGCGTCGCCCGCGCGCTGGCGCGGAGCGCGCGAGACTATTTTTTAACGGCCTGATAACGGCAAATACTATTTGTCAGTCGTTGGGACTCACCGTGCAACGACCGATAACCTCGAAGACTATTTCCATAAATATTTAAAAATATATATTAAACTTTAACATTTTTTATAAAATCGTACGCATATCAAAAGCGTTGCAATATTTGGCTCATTTTGTTCGCAATTCGACGATCTTTTCAGCGACATTTTTTTTCATGAATGAATCGATAGATACGCGCTCTACATTAGTTAAATGAAGTTTGTTATATAAAAAAGTCGTCAATAGGTTAAAGTTAAGGGTGCATTTTGAATTTTTTTTTATTTTTTTATTTATCTTTACATTGGTGCGGTCATTTGAATTTGATGATCACGTTGATTTTTTTATTCGGCAATGATGGGGTGATGTGAATATTTTAATCATGGTTATTTTTTTATTTTTCTTTACATTGGTGGGGTCATTTGAATTTGATGATCACGTTGATTTTTTATTCGGCAATGGTGGGTGATGTGAATATTTTATTCATGGTCATTTTTTTATTTGGCAATGCACGAATCCCAATTTCTGATGTTTTATATATAATATATAAAATTTATACGAGGGTATATTACTCTTATATACAATTCACAAATGGTCGGTGGCACTGTAGCTGCTACAGTGCTACAATACCGGCCCAAAATCTAGCTCAAAGTAAAAATTGATTATGGGCTTTTTTTGTTCGTAAATTCGCTGACTTTCGAGCGACATTTTTTTTCATGATGAATCGATAGATACCCGCTCCATATTTGATAAATGAAGTTTGTTATATAAAAAAGTCGAAAATATGTTAAAGTTAAGGTTGCATTTGAAAATTATTTTATTTTTTTTTATTTTTTCTTTTCATTGGTGGGGTCATTTGAATTTGATGATCTCGTTGATTTTTTATTCGGCAATGGAGTGGTGTTGTGAATATTTATTATTCATGGTCATGTTTTTATTGGCAAATGCACGAATCCACAATTCTGATGTTTTTTATATAATATATAAATTTATTGAGGGTATATTACTCTGTATATACATTCACAATTGGTCGGTGGCACTGTAGCTGCTTACAGTGTACATACCAGCAAATCTAGCTCAAAAGTAAAAAAAATTTTTTTTTTACAAAAACGGACCCTCAAGTTTTAATTGTATACGATTTTTTTACATAAATTTAAAAAAAAATATATAAAAAAGGCCTCTCAAGTTTCTTTTATTCGCAACTTTTAATACATATCTAAGAGCCCAAAGAAAACTATTTACCAAACCGAAACTTGCACAACAACAATGCAAAAAACTTAGCTCCCGCGGCAACGCGCGAGGTAATTACCCCCTCGTTTACAAACAAAACAAAATAATCACTAATTTGGTAGACGGGCTAAATGGGTCCAAACAGTGGGCCTTTATTAACCAACACAAAAGAATAGATCAATATGGGGTGTTCCGTGTTCATCTGTTGGTAAATCGGGTTATGCATTCTTGACCAACAACCTATATCCGGTCATATAGCATGACTATTTGTTGGGCTTATACTTTTTTTTACTTAATTATCCACATGTTACTCACAATAAAAATATTTAAAAAAATGGTACCCTGTTTTGTATTGATAAAAAATTAATAACAAAAAAACGACAAAAAAGGCCCTCAAATTCTCACTAATTACGACTTTTTGATACAACAAGTTTTCTTTATCAGTATATAGCAAACACATGGCGCACTTTTAATGAAAAATACAACCCTTTAAATTACGACCAAAACGAGTCCAATATTAATACGCTTTAAACGTGCGATCTTATAAAAAATATTAAAGTTCAATACACATTCTTATAAATAAATATAAAAAATATGGTAGCCTTTCTTTAAAGTTTCATAAACCGTGTTGCCCCCGCCGCAACGCGCGGATTAAATTCAACTCGTTTTATTTATTAGGTTAATTTTTTTTGGTAAAACCGAAAATTGAAACGAATTCAAATTATATTAAACCGAATTAAAAATCGAATTTAAATTCGGTTCAGTTTTCGGTTGACCCGAGTAACTCAAATTACATTATTTATATATTTTTAAAATTTAATTATATAGATTTTTAGCAATTTTTTTATTTCAAGCTTAAAAGTGTTCTTTTTATAGAATAGATTTTAGTGGTCTTTTTATGTATAAAAATATATATTTATTTGAATTCGGTTTTTGATTTAGATTTTCGATACCATATCCAAACCGAAAACTAAAAATTTAATTTGGTTCGGTTGAAAAAGTCTGTTCGATTTTGTTGGTTCAGTTTCCGTTTTCGGTTCTTGTGGCTACCTAATTTACTAGACAGGATAAATGAGCCTAAACAGTGAGCCTTTATTAACTAACAATATGTTCACTATCTTGTCTTTAATAATCTAATGTAGAACGTAATGTAATATGCCACGTTTGATTGGTTATTAAATCAATAGGTGTAGAAGGACAATGAAAATTAATTCGTAAAGTGGTCGACTTTGATTATACATAAACCGAGTTGTTTAGCTAGCAAGTTCTTAAGCATATAAAAAGTTTCAACTAAATTAATTAACAATAAAAAGCTATATTGACGAATTCCTAGAAAAATGAAACTAAATTTATATTCTCGTAATTTAAAGGCTTTGATCGTGATTTTGCTTTAGGCCTCTCGACACTTTGAGATGACCCTGTCCCTAGATCACTGGCCACACTGGGTTTAATATCTAGTACTGTAACCAAATATCTATATTATGAATGGAAGTTGTTAGAAATTGGGGTTATCGACAGGCCATCAGCCATCACAAGTACTGAAGTACTACTAATATCATTTACCAATAATTGTTGCTTCTTCTAGTTCTTATTTGTTGTCATACTTTGCTATCAATGACAAAATTACACCAATAAAAGTTAACGATTGCTCATTTGCTCTGCAATGTTGTCCAATGCCATCAGTTTTGCGTCACCGTTGTTTAAATACAGGAAATTTCGTGTAAATAGTTACTAGGAAATGTATTTCTTGATCAGGTATAGTCTTCTCCGAAGCTACCGAAAGAGAAACACAGCTAACCACCTTTGCTAAACTAGCACGGCATAAGCCAGACACGTACTCCAGAATATGTCGAAGGACATGTCAGGTCCGGAGTCACTAGCGCCGTGCTGCAGGAGCAGAACCTAAGGACAACCCGACAAGTGATGTACCAGTCTGGACCACTACACACAAACGACAATCGGGTCAGCGAACAAAGAGGAAGTACCAACCCAACGACTGTCTCGCTGACCTTAGACGACAACCACCATCCTCGTGTCGTCAGGTAAGACTCGAGTAGTATAAATAGGGAAACTCATTCCCTCGAGGAAGATAACACACACACTTTGAACCATACTTCCTTTCTTATATTCTTTTCGCAATTATCTCATACTACCCATACTTAATCTCACGTCAGAGTTGGTCCCGGACTAAAAACCCGGGGCGAGCTAACGGTGTTATTTCTTAATTTCAGCTAGGGTACGAAGCAACAACATCCGGAGGAGCCATGCTGAACCCGACAATCACAAAGATTGAGGCCCATTTGCCAATCCCAAGAGTTCCACGTAAATTTGCTTCAACATTGGCGACATACGTGGAACCGGCATCCCAATCTACTTGAACTAGAAGAAGGTGAAACCTTGGTTGACCCGCAACCAGAAAGGGAATGAGTCCAAGGGGCTGAGGAAGAAGGAATGGAAACAGGTTCACGGGAAGGACCCTCCGCACCGGCCCAGTTGGCCCAAACAACTCCTTCTTCGGCTTTCATCAAAGAAAACATTGATATGTTAAGGACAATGATCAAGGAACATGACCAGCAGACCAAGACAAAGTTGACCCTAAAGAAGCTCACCTATGATGATTCTGAAATAGAAGGGTCGGAAAGCTCCAAATCAAAAGACTTGTCAAAGAGATCCTCCGATAGATCCTCCAGAACAGCCGGGACACGAAGCAAGGTTCGTTCCTCCGGGAAGAGTCAGAGGAGTTTGTCCCGCAGCAAAACATCGTCCCACTTAAGAAGGTATGAAAGGTTGGGAGCAGGAGTAGGTCCAAAGCAAAAGCTAAAGAGGGAAGAACCAAGTCCATGACAAGAAGGTTTGGGCACAAGGAGACAAGTTTGTACTCCGATTACGAAGAAGACTCGGAGGACACCTGCGAGGACCTGAGTACGCCCTACAAGAGACCCAAGCCCACGCCTTTCACTACCAGAATCACCTGCTTCAAGTACCACCGGAGGGCCAAGCTCCCAAGGAACATAAAGGTGTACGAAGGAAGCAAAGATCTAGAGGATCATCTAGGCATCTTCTCCGCTGTCGCGGAACAAGAGGAGTGACCCATGCTGATCTGGTGTAAAATGTTTCACCAAACCCTGAGTGGTGCGGCACGGATCTGGTTCGATGACTTGGACCCAAAAAGCGTGGACAGTTTTGAAGAGCTAAGCCAGAAATTCTTGGAAGAATTTTCGCAACAGAAGAGGTACACCAAGGATCCAATAGAAATCCATGGTATCTAAAGAAGGTTGAATGAGGGCTTGCAAGCATTTATGGATCGGTTCAAGTCAGAAAGCTCGCACATCAAGGGTGTGCCGCCTGTGTTGCGTATCTTGGCATTCATGCACGGTCACAAACATCCAGAGCTGGCTAAGAAGCTTAATGATAAGATCCCGAAGAAGGTGGATGAAATGTTTGAGAGGGTCAGAGTGTTCATCAGAGGCGAGGTCGCGGCATGGTCGGTCGAGGTAGCTAAAGCCTCGCAGTAAGACAAGGGGAACGGCCGTACCAGATGGTTTGAAGGTCAAGAGAGAATCAGAGGAAGGAGCGGCCTGAGAGAATCCAGAAGGAGCATGTGCTCCATACTTAAGAAGAGAAACGTTCACACCCTTCACCAAAACACCAAAAGAGATCCTAGCAATGGAAAGTGTAAGCTTCCCACCTTCACCATCATTGATAGGGACTCTAGAGAAGCAAAATTTAAACAAGTTCTGCGATTACCATAGGGACAGAGGACATAACACTAACATTTGTTACCACTTGAAGAAATAGATAGAGGAAGCTGTGGCATTAGGAAAGTTGGCTCATTTAGTAAAGGATATCCGCCAGGGCAATCAAAGAAACAGAGGTCAAGGACGTGGAAATGTAAAGGTAATAAATATGGTAGGTTTGGGAGGAAACCGTAAGAGGCCTATGAGACGGAGGAGCTGAGAGTAACGGAGGAAATTGAATTTTCCGCCGATACCTCAGAACAGCCTCACTAATGCTCTGATCATATTGGAAGGTACGATCGAAGGCATTCGGGTCCGAAGAATCTATGTGGACAGGGAAGCTTGTCGGAAATAATGTACGAACACTGCTTCAAGAGATTTGGTGCTTATACTAAGTCAAAGCTAAGGAAATCGAATGCTCCCCTTGTTGGGTTTTCGTAGGAAATCTACCACTCCCTAAGGTTGATAGACCTCGGGGTAACCATGGGAGAACCGAGAGGAAACAAAACCATCATGCTGGAGTTCGCCATAGTCAAATGTCTCTCCCCTACAATGTCATCCTAGGGAGAATGAGGATGAGAAGCCTCAGCGCAGTAGGGTCAACCATACACTCGATGGTCAAATTTCCAACGGTTAATGGGGTAGCCACTTTGAAAACCTGCAAGGAAGCCTTAAGAGAATGTAGGCAAATAGAGGAAATGAAGAATTCATGGAAGGAAACACAATGGCGGCAGCAAATGGAGCAGATGTCAAGGATAAGAGAGCAATCCATATTGCGGAACCAAAACATTCCCTGTCGCAGGCTAAGAAAGGAGCCTATGAAATCCGAAGGATCTTGGGAGGAAGATACAGTAAAGGAAAAAGTGGAAGTTCACGATGGTCGTCCGAATCAACCTGTGTTGATCAATGGCAAGTTGTCAATTGAATGCAGACATAACTGTTAGAAACACAGAAAGTGGTGGTTACAAGTCACTTATCTAGTTAAATCATAGTCTAGGGATTAGTTAATAAATAGACAAGGACTTGTATGCAATTATGTAATATTACCCTTTTCCTTCTTAGTCCCTCCTCCCTTCCTATATAAAGGAGGCTAAGGTAAGGAAAAGGGTGGTGATTTCTTCTTATTCTAATATAATATTCTTATATTTTTTCCCTCTCCACTCCTCTCCCCACATCACCCATCTCTCTACTCTATCTCTAAACTTAGTAGTGTAGTGTATGTTTATGATATCTATCGATTGATATCAATCACCATGGGATGATTAAAAGTGTTTTGTGTGTGTTTAAGATTCAAAGTTTTGGTTTTTTACTCTTTATATGGTTTGCTGATGCGTATTTTATTTTAAAATATATTTATTCAAGTTTTAAATTTATAAAACTCAATTCACCTGAAAAAACACAAATAAGTGGCAGAGAACCCCAGTCGTTGAGTAGTGTTAGAGATGGTAAATTCGAGTGTCGTCCCAAGAGCTAAGTGTTAATTAGTTTTAATTTGAATTGTCACGTTTTGAAAATGGTTTGAGATTGATTTTGAAAATAACAGGAAAGTAAAAATGCAAAAAGTAAAAGAGATAGAAGATATCAGGGAGATAGGCGTGCTAGCCTAGCCAATTCATTACTACCGTTATAACTATGTTTTCCTGTGTAATGTTACATCATGGTTTCTTGGTGGTTTCTAAAGTCGACAGAACTAAATAGATATCTTTAGTCCGTCCTATAATTCTTGCGATCCCGAATCCCTCAAAAGTCACGAAGGTAGGGTAACCAAGTCATAGTGATTAATCCCAACTATCCCAAGAACTAGTATAATAACCTATACAGATTATTAACCCTCTCTGAAAGAATTCTTATGCTTTTTAAGTATATTAAGTGATAGAGGCGGTAACATGGTTAGTTCCTACACTAGGGATAGGGTGCAAAACCTACCCTAGTACCCTGCTAATCCCATGTTCAATTGGTAATCTAATAACACGATTATCATGATCTAAACCACCCATAATACTACCAACGAAACCATAATTTAACAGGAAACAATCATTATAACGATAGTAAATTCATGACTAAGCCAACACTTGAAATGCTTAGCCGCTAATAGCAATAACAAAGCAAGAATTAATAAAGATAATCATGGATGGGAAAACTCATAATTCTTTACAAAAGTTGTTTTATGAACGATTAATACAAAAGTAAGTAAGTGTGATCTCCTTGGACTTCTTGGTGGAATTCTTAGAGGTATAGAGGACTTGATACCCCTTGGATTGCTGTAGGGATGATTGGTAATAAAGCCTGGCCTGATGAGGCCTCTATTTATAGATTTTGAATATGTTATGGCGTAACCTTTTAGAGGTTTACGCCGTAAACTGCTGACGTGCACTTTCCATATTGCAGGCTTAAAGGATGTTACGGCGTAATCAAGTGTCCATGTTACGCCGTAATGCTGACTCAGATGTCTTAGCCTTCCATAATAATAATGTTACGACGTAAACCTTGCGCGTGGTTAAGCTTATCTTGCTGGGTGACGTTTTTGTATGCTTGAATATATTACGTCGTAACAATATCATAGGGGTTACGCCGTAAAGCCTCATAAGAATCCGTGTTTTCTTCATTTTTAAGTCATTTACCCGTGTTTCTTGTTACATACTTGCATTTTACCTGAAAATAACAAAATAACCGTAAAAGTATCGAATTCAAGTATTTATAAGACAATTGCAAGTATTTTTAGGAGAAAATTGACACTAAAAAGTATCAATATTTGATGTTATCATAATATTCCATCTACTGACTTCTGCTAGCTAGTAGATCTGTTAGAATAGGTTTATAAAAAGATTTCTCTGATTTAACTCAATGAATGATTTATAAAAGGGACTTACGCTAGAAACTATTAGACCGAACACCTCACGGGAAAAGGAGATCAAAAAAATCACTAAACTCTCATATAGTTCAAGTGTTCATTTTTCGGGGGATTGGTATCTGCACAGTCATAGCATGTATTTCTTTCATAAACTTGGAGTAGTTGAGTACACAAAATCTGCTCCGGTTTAGAGTTTAGGGTCAGTAAACAATTCTTTTAATGGCAACTTGGGGAGAAATAACACAGGTTTCTTTGGGTGATCATAGAGGGTTGGATAGACAATGGATTCATATTTAAGTTTGTGTTTATGATAAAAAACACAAACAATTATCAATATAATCTAAGGTCTCACTCCTCTCCACTCGCTAATGTCCATCTCATAGTCAAGCGCATTTAAGTGTGAAAATCTGATCATATCATTATAATGGGTTAACTAATAATGAGATCTTGAGCGTGCTAACCCATTCTTCAGTAGGTGGCTTATAGTTGCACCACCTTTATAGATCACATGGCTTATAGTTGCACCATCCCTATAATCACTAGGTGGCTTATAGTTGCACCACCTTTTTACTTAGTTGGTTTTATAACACGTAACCAACATTAGGAGTTAGATCACTAGGTGGCTTATAGTTGCACCACCTTTTTACTTAGTTGGTTTTATAACACGTAACCAACATTAGGAGTTAGATCACTAGGTGGCTTATAGTTGCACTACCTTTTCTTTTTTCATTTTTATAATACTCCTGTATATTACATATCACATATCCCCTCATTTGTGATGAACAGTATCGAAAGTGATTAAATTTATTTTTTATTTGTTTTTTTTAAATACCTAGGGGGTCTTTCTAATGTCATAATATATTGTCTTCAACGAAAGTGCCTGGTATGTGCTTAATTACACATACCTTTTCCATTAAAAACGGACTTAAATGACCAAAAATAGACAAAAACTGCCAAATATATGTTTGTTTTGCATTTGTATTGTGCAGGAAACGGATATCACACAAAAGGACGAAAAACAAATCCAAAAACAGACAAAACTGAGTACGGAATCGGAAAAGAGTGTGAAGACTAAGACCAAATCGAAACAAGAAGTCAATCAGTCAAAAAAGTCAAACAGGAAAAGTCAAACGGTCTAAGTCAGTCAAACCCAACAAATCAAGTCAAGAGGAAGTTCAAAGTCAGAAGACATATAACTTGGAGGGACTGAAATTGCAATTTCCCCGAAGGTAATATTACTTAATGATTAAAGACAAGGGCTGATTTTGCAATTTTCTTGAAGTAACAAGTGGGGGGGGGGGGGGGGGGGCAAAACTGCCAAGTCCCTATACTTGTATTGCCAAAGGGACTATGTTTGCAGTAAGAGTATAAGGTTGAGGGGGCATTCCTGCCAAACCCTCAACCTTATATCACCACAAGGATCCACCATGTAATTACCCTTTACAAGTTGAGGGGGGGCATTTCTGCGCAAACCCTCATACTTGTAACAAAAAGTACGAATTTTGCCAATATCTCCTAATATAACTTGATGGGGCATTTTATGTGAAAACCAAACCTAACCTAAAAAGTTACAACTTTTACCACTTTACCCCCATATCCCTTTTCACCCGTCATCCCTAACCACTTAAAAACCCTGCCTTAAACAAAATTTTCCCTCCCATTCCACAACTCCCAAAAACTAAGTCACTAGCTCTTCCTTCTCTTACCATTTTACCATGAACACCAACATCACCAATGATAAACCAACACCCCCACCTCCATCCACCCAATTACATGTTTTATTTCAGTGTGGAAATCAGTTTATTTTGGGCGCCAAAACTATAATCAATGGCTCAAGATCAAGGGCATGGAAACCAAGAAAAAAATGGAAGGCTTGGATTGCTTTTGTGTTTTATCAAACAAAAGATGCAACAACAGAAGAACCGGGACAATCTATAAACAGAGACGAAGATGAACAGTAGAAGAGTTAGTTTTTATGTAGGAGTAGTTTTATTCATTTTTAAATTCTGTCATTTACTTTCAAAGCTTTGTACCTCATCTCATTTTAATACAAGATAACTTCATTTCCAGCTTTCAATTTCTGTTTCAAGTTTCCTTTTAAGCAATTAAATCTTCTTAAGCTTTCATACTGTTTCATTAAGCTATCTTGTTTTCCTTAAGCTTACAAATTCCATTTATCAGTTAAGTTTTCACTATTAAGCTCATTCAAGCTAATTTTACTTAAAAATTCAAGTACTCAGTTCATAAGCTCATAATAAGCTGCTGATGGTGAAATAAGCTAGAAATGGAAGGGCTAGTGGTTTGATAAGCTTCTATTTCAACCAGCTGGACTAGGGGGTTTAGGATTAGTTTTAAGTACCTATGCATTTGGACTTTGGTAAGTTTTAAGTCTCTTGTTACTGTTACATAGCTTATCAGCTTATTTATGTGCTTATTAGTGCTTAATTCTTGTTAAAAATTGCTTATTTGTTTTCACAATGTCAAGTTATCAATCTATTTTCATTTTCTTTTAGCTTTTTAGTTTTAAGTTTAGCTTAAATTTTAGAACAGTCAATTTTAATGGGTGTTTGGCATAAGCTTAAAACGGCGTCAAAAAAGTTTGTTTTTTTTTTTGGGTATGGGGTTGTGGTTTATTAGAAGTTTGATTTAGCTTAAGTATTAGAGCTTATTTAAGTCTGTTTTTCTTAAGCTTTTTAGTCAAAACCTGTTTTTCAAGTTTTTACAAGTGTCCATATAAAACTGTTGGATTTTAGAAAACCCAAAGTGCTTATTTGGACAAGCACTTGGAATCTTGAGTTGTGGCTTAAAAAAGAGTGTTATTGTGTGTTGAAACCACTTGTAAAAAAAGTGCTTGGAGTCATTTGATGTTTTGAGTCAAAACTGCCAAATGTTACTTGTCATTTTTCAAAGTAAAAAGCCCGTTTTTCATCTCCAAATTCAGCATGTTTTCTTTGTTTTTAGAAGCTTAGATTTTGAGCACAAGCTCATCTTAAGCCCTTTTTAATCTATCTTAGCTTAACTTTTAATTTTAGCTTATTTGACAGCTTATTACAAGCTGTCAAATTAGGCTCTTGTTTTCAGCATTAGTTGCCCTGGTGCTAGGGGCCCAACCTTAAGCCATCTTTTCTAGCTTATTTATAAGTTAACCCTTAGAGTTTTGCCTTTTCTAGGGTGCACATAGGCTGAGCTATAAGCCCCTATAAGCTTAAGCTTTGAAGACTCCTTTAGATGCTTAAAATTAAGCCCCAAAAAGAGCCTTTAGGACTGTTTGTATGCTGACTTTTGGCCTTTGAGCTTATTTGCTTATTTAGGCTTTCTAGCTGTTCTTCTTTGCTTAATTGTAGTTATATTTGCTTATTAGGTGCTAGTTGTTCATTTGCCTTTGCTTATTTTCCTTTTTCCTAGCTTATTCCTCCTTAAATAGCATAAGCAGTACTAACTCCTTAGTTAGTACTGCTTTGGGGTTAAGCCAAACTCTTTGGCTTATTGAGCTTATCATAAGTTGCTTATTCTTTTTTTTAGCTTATTTTGTTTGTGTAAGTTAGCTGTGTGTTCTTAGTTGCCCTTTTTCATTGCTTATTTAGTGTTGAAAGTAGTGACTTTTAGCCTCTAAGCTCAGTTTTAAGTTTCTGTCAAGTTAAGCCCTTTTTAAGCTTATTTAGTTTTAGCATTTAGTCTTTTAGTGCTTATTTAGTTTAGGATTAAGCCCCCCTTTTTTAGCTTAGTTAGCCTAAGTCCTAGCTTATTTGTCCCAAGTATCCAATGACTTAGCAATATTAAGCTGTTAAGCTTGTTTTTAGCAAACTGTCGTTTTAAAAGCTGTTTTTAAGCTTATTTATAGCTTTTCAGAAAAAGTTGTAGTTGAGAAAGTTGTTAAGCCCCACGAGCTTAACAACTTTGTTTTACAAAGTTTTTCCAAAAAAAAAGGGGAAAGACAAGGGGTGACCCGGGTGAGCAAGACTCGAACCCGGGTCTCAACCCTCGTACACCTCTCTTTTGTACACACACATACCGCTGCGCCCTTGGGACTTTTTCGTTATAGTCCCAAGGGCTTTGGTATTTATGCACGTTTTTGGCTTATAAGCCTATAAGCTGTTAACAGCTTATTTCGGGCTTATTTATTAAGCCAGCTTTTGTTTCTTATTTTTCGTAGGTTTGTTATAGTGCCAAGTATTTTTAGTAAAATTTTCAGAATTTTTCGAAGTCATTTAGTATTTTTTACGATTTAATTTAGTTAAAAGTTTTAAAAATTCATAAAAAATACAAAAATTATCAAAAAAATATTTTTCTTTTTTAGAAAATTTTATTTAGTCATCTAGTTTGTAGGAAAAATAATTAATTTCGTTAAAAGTTTAAAAAAATCATAAAAACAAAAAAATTATCAAATAAATATTTTTCTTTTTAGAAAATTTTCTTTTCATCTAGTTGTAGGAAAAAATAAAAAAAATTTTCGAGGTCATTTTTACAACTTTTTGCTTTTTAAAGAACGGTTCCGGGTACGGATTTTGTCTTGACTCGTTTTTGGGTCAAACGACCTCCGTTTTTAGTCTAGTCTTTTTCATTCTTCGTTATTAGTCCCTAGAGTAGTTTAGAAGCAAAATTTTCTTCGTAGGGTTAATTTTGAAGATTTTAGGTTTTTGACCTTTTGTTCGGGATTCGTGCTCTCGTTTTTCAGCTTAATTTCATAATTTTTAGGTTTTTCTTAATCGTTTTTGTTTATTATTGTTTAATTTAGCTTTCCACACTCTCAAATCATTTCTCTCATTCAAACTCCAATCTTTCGACTGTATCGATTCTCCAGCACAGCCTCGTTGGGGATTAACGACCCGGGAAAATTCTATACTACTTCTCGGTTTTATTGATTTTGTTTCTAGACTATTCTTACTATATATATTTTATATTTTATTATATATTATATATATTTTAAGGTGTAGTTTGGCAGCAATCAATTTTTGGCGCCGCTGCCGGGGAGGCTGTGAAAACGATTATCGTTACGTTTGACAAATTGTGTTTGAATCTGTGAATATTTTCTTTTATAAACATAAAAAAATACAAAAATATTTTTCATTTTCTTTTATTAGTATAATTATCAGATAAAAACCAAAGAAAAAAACCAAAAATATAAAAACATTGTCCATAAAAAAGAAATAAAATTCACAAATTGGTAAAAATACCAAAATATAATATTCTCAACTGAGGTATTATCATAATAACTTCCGGTGAACTTGTTGGTTCCCAACTCGAACAAAAGATTTAAAAACTTGCCTTTTGTGTCTCTTACGACGTACGGCTCACCTTGAAAAGTTAAACAAACTATAAAGTGGGTATAAGGAGGGTTGTTCCTAGGAACTACGACCCGAAAGGAGAAATAAGCTTCGCGCTATTCCTACTCCTCCGCTCACCTGTGCGTTTATCTTTTTGAGAGCTACCGTGAAGTAAGTAGATTATTTGGTTTAAGTTGTCTTATCTCGTTTTGTCCGTTTGTAAAATATGTTGTTTAAAAAATTCGAAAAACCAAAAATAATCTTCTTTTTCTTCGTATCATTTAATTCTTTTCTTATCCATCTTAATGTTTAATTCTTATGACGTCATTCGATTATCGTTTGAATCCGATTTACGCGATTAAAGAATGCGCGACTTGTGGAGTTGTGTACACTGCAGACTTTTGTTGTTCAAAAAAGGGTCTTGAAGACAAGATTCTTGTTCCTAAACCCCCTCGAAATTGTGCAAGGTGTGCAAGGTGTGGAACCCCGGTTGATGGTCCGTATTGTCAAGGATGTGCTCTTTTACGAAAGAAATTTAAGGAAGATTTGTTTACATATTATGTGGAAAATGAATTTTTCGAAGACCTTCAAGATACTTCCGAATCATCCGATGACAATACCAACGTTGTTAATGCTCCTCAAGAGCCATTCGTTGGTAATCAGGACCCCGGTGAAAAGTCCTCACCAAGTCCTCTACACATTGACCATTGTTGTCACGAGTGCGGTGATTCGTTAGATGGAATCTTTTGTCGACAATGCACTTGTAAGTCTTGTGGGAAAGGTGCTCATTACGGTTATAATTGCCCTCCGAGAGTTCCGATTATCTCTAATCCGGAACCATGCAACACTCAAACCATTAGTGAGCCCCTACAAAACTTGCAAAGTTTACAACAACAATGTCTTCTTGGTACATGCCAAAAATGTGGTTGTAATGAATACAATGGAGTTTGTTTTTATTGTAAAGTTGGAAATGGAACACAAATCAATGTTTCAACTCCGTACTCTTCTAACGATTCTCCAAGTGTTGCAAACCATCCTCCACAACCACAATACGTACCATACTCTCGTGAGTTATGTGGGAACGATTCTCATTACGGTTACGATTGTCCACCTCAAGTCCCGTTTGTCTACAATCAGGACCCATGTTTCAATCAAAACTTTGATTATTTTCCACAAACTTCACCGAGTTTTCCACAACAATATCTTTGTTGTGAAAATTGCGGGGGTCCTCATGAAACCTTCCAATGTCAACCAATGAATGAAGACTATTATCATGAGCAAAATTCTTGCTATGATTTAAATTCTTTTGGTTTTGACCAAGTTCAACCCCCGCAATATACCGTCAATCATCCAATCTTCAATTCCCAAAATGAGCTTCTCAATTCTAGTAATAAGCTTATGGAACAAATGACAACCTTATGTGATTTGGTTGGTCAAGCTATACAAAAGAAGGAAGAAGAAAAGCGAATTGCGGAAGAGCAAGCGGCTAAAGATCGATATTGGAAGATTCCCATTTGCTACGATGATGACGAAGACGATACCATTGCAATCACACCCGTTTTACCAATCGAGGACACCCGGATATAATAACTCTCTAAGTATGGGGGGCGAGCATCTTGACACTATTCCAGCAACGGAACTCCGGACGATATTCTTAAAGTTTTAGTGTTGAGGACCTTGTCCCAATCCCAAGTGAGTCCGAGGGTATTCCCGACAAAATGGTGATGTCATCTTTGTGGTAAATACCACCCCTTTATTGCTCTCATGAAAATTTGTGGTTGTTGTCAATTCTTGATGATGATTATTCTTCAAGTGGATGACGATTCTACCTACGGTGAGGATATCGATTATGTCGATGCATCACCTCCCGATGTTGAGATCGTCAGCTTAGAGGTGGTGGAGATTGTTGACCCGGAAGCTGAAAGGATTGATGATGATATTCTTTCAACAATCAAAGACAATGCCCTTCGTGAAAAATTGTTCAATGTCAATCTTCTTATTGCTAAGATCGATGCATTAAGAGATAATCCCACTCCATCTTCCGATGTTGTGACCAAGTCTACCTCCTCATTTCCTAATCTTTTCTTGGAGGAGACTAACACCTTTGATAATTCTTTTCCAGAAACTGAAACTTTCTGCTTTGATTTGGAAGAGATTAGTAGTGGCAGTACCACTACCCGTTCTGATTATTCTCTTCCGGATTATGAAGCTTTCTATTCTGATGACGATCATATTAAAGAAAAGAATAGTGGCAGTACCACTACTCATGCTGATTTTTCTAAATATGATTCGTTCATCTTTGATCTTTCGATCAATCCATTTCCTCCTGCCGATAGGAGTGATTTTTATCATGAGGAGTTCGCCGATGAACTTGCTCACATCATATCTCCACCGGAGTATGATCATTTCTGCTTTAAGATTGAGCCCGAGCTGGGCAATCTTACTATGGATGTGGTGAATGATATTTTCCCAACAAGAGAACCAAGAGTTCATGTGCCTAATGTTTTACCCACCCATCCCATCCTTAATCTGGATTTCATACTTTTAAGTGAACCTCTTTTCGCTTATATTGTATGGATCTTTCTTCCATTTCTCACGTATCCAGTTGCTCCACCATATCTTCTCTCCTGTGGGAATGAAGATACCATTTTTGACCCCGGCATCTCCGTTTATGATTCTTTTATGCCGAGTGTATCTCATCGGAGTGGAACTTTCATGAAATTCAATGTTTATCCAAACCACTTGAATGAAAGTCCGATGGAGATTTTATCTTCCACTTGCTCCCCCATGGACCAATGAATTCGGGGTCGAGTCGAGCTTGTGACTCGGTTAACAAAAACAAGGCGCTTCGTGGGTGGCAACCCATGCTTATCCATTCTATCTTCTTTCTATTTGCTAATAAGTGTTTTTGTTGTTGTGATGAGGCTCGCCTCTTTCCTTTTTCGTGTTTTGTGTTTTGTGTTGTATTGTCCAGGATTGCCCAGATTCTGAAGCCTCTCGTGCTCGCGGTTTTAGGCTAAGCGTTCGCGAATATTCGCGAAGAACAAAAAAATGATAGAGTTAAGTATGAGTTGGATGCTAAACAAGGATTATT